>CAJVPT010007304.1:0-10185 GCA_910592055.1 Acaulospora colombiana
AAAGCATTTAGACCTCAGCTTTTTTCCATTAAAGCTTTGTCATCACTTGAGAAACTTAGGTAAGAGATGGGAGTTTGCAATTCATATTACCCATCACTTGATCTTTTGGTGTTATGGAAGTTTTCATTGAGGGATTTGAGCTTTTTGGAGGCAACTGTTTTCAGAACCTTCTTTCTGATTACCAATAACATCATCGGAACACGTGATTGTAACCAATAGAAGCTTGTTTACATTTCAAAAACTAACGTGTTTCATGTTAGCCAATCACCTTTGGTGAAGATTTGTGCTATCAAAAATTCAGGATCAAACTGAGATAGGTAAAATTCCTTAGAAAACCATGAAAATGATAGTTCTAAGAGGCTTAACAGTGACTGGAAGGAAAAAATAAGTCCTTCTGTCATCAAAAACCTTTATATATTTCTCACTTTAAAGGTTAAAAAGGCCTTTAGGTACTTCACAGTCAGTTCTTCTTCCTTTGAAAACTTTCTTGCCATTGGTATTAAAGGTGTTAATTAACTTTTCTTGGTCACTAGAAGTCAAGTTTTTGAGTGAAAAGATTTATAAACAAAAGGGAAAGGGTAGAGATGACTCTTGAAGTCATACTTCAAGTTGGTTTAATGAAAGTATTAAGACTTTATTAGCAAGGAAGTATAAAAACTTCTTGTGAACATCTTTTTTGTATGTGATCAGAGAATTAGTGGAAAGAATTTTTTTAAATTAAACTCTTCTGATAATCAGAAACTTCACTATTTAATATATTGGATGAGTGAGAATTTATAGATATATAAGTAATATAAGAAAGAAAGAACAAAACTTTAACATGACAAGATACAACAAGTAATAGCTATATAAACTATATCTGGATATCACAAAACTTAATAAGATATTTTATTTTATGATTCAATAATTAAAGTATGGAAGAAATTACAAATAGTGATCATACTATGCTTATAATAATACTACAGGATATAGGCCTTTTCAAAAAAAACATAACAAAAGTAGCTAGAATAAAGCTTGTCAAAAGAATTGACATAAAAGAATTAATATTAAAACAGTAGCAAGCATTCAATGATAATATAGTATATAAGCTTAATATAAAACTGGATTTACTATTACAAATAGAGTTAGAAAATAGTAAAAAAAAAAGCTGGGCCAACAAGATCTGGGAAGTATTTGAAGTACAAATAAGAAAAGCAACTTACAACAAGCTGGCAATAAAGAAATTTGCTTCAACTAAAATATAATACTATAAACATAGTGTAAAATTTATCAAATATAGAAGATCTCTATAACTAATAATATTCTACAAAAAAACCATAGCTACAAAGAATATCAATAGCTTACAAATCTTAAGTACAACTATTGATAAGTATAATATAGACATGAGTCTAATCATCAGATAGAAGACTATTGTATCCAGCAGATATTTAAGATACAATAAAAAGTCTCAAGCTAGTATATCCGAAGTTGAAAAGAAAAAAGACAAGGGATGAAATTAAATCAGCCCTTGAATAAAGATGTGAAGATCTGAGAACCAATAAAAAATGAATGATAAACTTACTAACAGATAGAGAAAGAATAAAAATAGTGCTGAATAGGATTAAAATCAAGGAAAGCAAATCTGAATATATAATAATCAAGAAAAAAAAATGGATGAAAAGATATGAATGTATCATAAAAATACCTTCAAAAGAAAAATGCTGATTTTGACAATCTAACAAGTAATTGGAAAACAGAGTACAAGCCTAAAGACTACATCAAAAAGACATATTATGAAGATCTTTTAAAGTCAATTTCATAAGAGAAACTAAGTGAAGTGCTACAAATACTTTCTAATAATAAAGTCCTAAGCAAATTACAAATCAGCTATTAAATGTTGAAGAGATTAAAATTTGAAGAAAAAGAATACTTGAGAAAAATGTTTAATAATTTTTAAAGATAGAAAATAATTTCAATGTAATAAAAACAGAGTTATATATATCCAATTGCAAAACCAAAACCATAAAGATATGACTTGACAAATATAAGATTCATAGTTTTACTAGAAGTAACAAGAAAGTGCTTTACAAAAATTCTTACTAACAGATTGGAAAATATTTACAAGACAAACAATATCTTTAAAGGTTCCAACTATGCAGGACTTCTTGGCAAAAGTACAACTGAACCTATTCAGATCCTAAACAATATCTGTGAAGATACATGAAAAAAAAAAAAGGAACTCTGAATACTTTTTTAGAATACAATTAAGGTACAGTATATGTTACTATCAACCCTAAATATGTTAAAAAAGGAAATGGAAAGAATTAAAATTTCAGCTGGCTTTATTAATATAGTAATGAACCTGTTTCAAAACAAGGAGTTTAGTATTATTTATGAAAACAACTTAACAAGTCCAATAATAGCAGAAGATAAAATAGATCAAGGGGAAACTATCTCTTCCATAATATAGAGAATATTCTATGACCCTCTTCTATGCAAGATTCAGAATAATAAAGAATAGGGATACAAGATAACTGTTTCTTTAGATTCAAATCTAACAGGAAATAATACAAGAAAATTAGAGTCTCAATATGTAGCAATTGCCTTTATAAATAATACTATATAGATTTTTAGATCCAAAAAAGACATAGAAAAAATTTTGAAATAAGTAAGAATTTTCTATAAAGTAAATGACTTCCAAATTAATAGTAATAAATCAATACTAGTTACTATTAATAATTTTAATCAATATCTGACAGAAGTTCAAACAAGTATTAACAAAGAAATAGTTAGAAAACTAAATAAAACTGAGCAAGCAAGATTTCTAAAAATCTGAATAGGCAATCAAAAAATTGCAATTGAATTCAAGGAAAGAGTATTAAGAAAATCAATGTAGTCATCAAAGCTCTAAAAAATGAAAAGATAATAGACAAACAAATACTCTATATATTAAATAGAGTCTTAATATCAAGAATTGAGTTTTGAATATAATACAGTATACTGTCTTGAAAAATATTAATATTTTAATATTAGCATATAGAAAGCTCTTCAAGAATAAAACTGTCCTCAGTGGATTAACATCAAATAGTATTATATATTATTTAAAAATTCACAACTTGAAAAATATCTGGATGCTACAAAGAAAAAGCTAGATAATAGAATTATGCAATAGACTTAATGATCAAGGATCAGCAGGAGTTATAACAGTTATTAAACTTAAATAAGTATAAATCAGATATTGGAAATCTAATAATTTATTTATTTATGATTCCTTATATTACCTATCAAACAAAAACAACTTTATACTCCTAGTATTAAAGTTAATTACAGATATGAATATAGCTTTTCAAAACTGGAAATAATATAATATATTTGAATAAAGCAAAGAAAATAGTTCAATTAATAAATATTTTATACCAGACAAATATAAAAAAGTTAGATCAACTAATCAATGTAAATACTAAAGAAACATGAAATTGAAAAATACTATTACAACTTATACAGAATATGGGTAAGGAACTAATTTTAGAATGGTATCTATCAATAGTCAAGACTATACAAGATAAGAAATAGAACAGCTTATCAGATCTTGAAAAATGGATTGGACAAAATAGAAATTCAAATATTTTATAGTAAAATATAATCATAACAAATAACAAAAGCTATAGGTTATTATAAAAAACAAAAAAGATCAAGTTATCTGAAGAAATCTAATGAGAAAAAGTACAATGGATAATATAGAAATAGAACATTTCAACTATTTAATAGCTAAAGAATATCAACAAGTAACAAGTTTAATAAAATATCTTGGGTGCTTAAAAGGTATTAAGAAAAATTACTATTGTATAATAATAGAAAAAAAGAACAAAGTATATATAGTCTCATATCTCAATACTAGAAAATCTATCAGAAGAGCTTAGTATTAAAGATTCCAAGAAACAAGACAACTATGGAAAAAGAAATACTTAAGGTGATATCAATGAATCAAGGACAAATTCAAATAACAAAAGTAATAAATATAGAGATAGAAAGTTAGAAAGAAAAAATTATTAGAGACAATGTAAAAGAATGTATATATCAGTTCCACTTGCTAGAAATATTTCAATGAAATCAAAAGTCAAATAAAGTAATAACTTTCTATTCAAATGGATACTGGCTGATCATGAAAAGAAAGAAATTAAAATGAAAGTAGCATGGATTCAAATAGAAGAAATAGAAAGAAAAAACAAATTTCAGACAGGGATAGGAAACTGGTTATTATTAATAAAGGTAAAAGTGACAACAATAGTTACTATACTGTTAGTTGTTTCTATTGAAAGAAGTATTAAAATCTATATGGATAGTCAAGTTTGTATTTCCAAATGGAAGGAACTAAAGGAAAAAGATCTCAGAAAGATACATAAAAGGTGATTGAAAGATAAAAACTAGTTTCTATGGATATAAATACTAGATCTTATGGAGAAAGCATACTTGAACCTGGAGCTAATCAAGGTTAAAGCCCACTTCAATGATAAATACAATAAAGAAGCAAATACTATAGTCAAAGAAGCACTTCAACTTCCTGTAATAGAATAGAAGAATCTCACATTATTCAAAATTATTATAAAAATTAAATGGCAAAATATAATATTGGATACTCCAATAAGACAATTCATCAAAAAAGTAAATGGTAAGATAATAATCTATCAATAAATGCAACAGAATAGAACTCAGGAAAAATGGAACTAGCAAATACAAGATCACTATAAATATATATAGACTCTTATGTGGAATAGAATAAAGGATGAATATACAGTATGTGGGACAATTCTTTCAAAGACTTGTACAAAAAAAGCTTTTTTATGAAATTGACAAATAATAAGTTATCAACTTTAACAAAACTAACAATAAGAAGATCAGATCTTTATAAACAAATAGTATGTATAGAGTGCAACAAAATATAGAAATGTTGAATTACTTACTAGAATACTTAACATATGAAAAGAAATTACAAGAAGTATAGGTGAAAGGATTAAAAAAGGTATCAAAAAAATTTAAAAAACTTTTGCAAAAAAGAAAAGAGAAAATGAAAGAAAAAAACATATAACTAATTATAAATAATAGAGAAAAGAGAAGAAAATTAGATAAGCTAATATTCAAACTTATAAAAAAAGTCTTCAAAAATGATTACAGGATATTAAACTTTTATATGGGACTCATAAGAAGTGATTGGCTTATTGCAATGGCTAACCTTAAATGTTATGATAAAAGAATAGAACAAAAAACTTGTAGATAGATTACAAGAATACAGAAGAAGATTTATAATTATATCAGAAAAGAGATCTGAAACAAAAAATATACAAGAGTAATTGAATAAAACAGTTATAGTGAATTAATAGAAAGAATAAAGTAAGAAGACCAAGCCTAAAAGTCCAAAAGATTAAGATCAAGGTCAAGAAACTATCAATTTCTGAAGAAAAAAGATTGAATGACAAGAATCTGAAGTAGATATTGACAAAAGAAATTGAATATAGAATGAACTAGTTGGGTTTTGATCTTTGTTAGAGCTTCGCAAAGTGATCTGCAATAGTGATCTGTAGGCAATAATACTAATAGTTAGAAAGGTATTTGCCTGAATTATTAGTAAAGTAATAAATTACTTTTAATATTGCACTTAGAGTGACAATAGTCAAAACAAGTGAGTTAGATAGAGATTTAGCTTTAGCATTACATTAATATATAAAGTTTACAAAATGTTTAATAATGTATACATAATTAGTCTAACAGAAGAAATATATATATATATATAAATATAATTTTACTATATCTATAAGTCAATAATATAAGCTTCTATATGGAATTAATTGAAAAAGACCTAATGGATAAGATAGTAAACTTGAAGTATTATGGAAAAAGAATCAGTAAAAAAGCAAGAAAGTAAATAATAAAGATACAGATGAAAATATGTAATTATTTCAGAAAGAAAATTTGAAATGTTAGATGTAAGATAGTAATAAAGTGGAAGTGAATGTTAGAAATCAACAGAGGTGACAAAATCAAAAGGCTAACATATCTACAGAGTCAAAAAATCAGGATCAAGATATCAGGAAATCAATCATATCAAGCACCATTAAGAAAAGAATAATTAAAAAACATAATACTTAAACAGGTCCTGTGAGATGAGACAAAGTATAAAATGAAATGGTTGGGTTTTAATCTCTATTAAAACTCAAAAGAGTGATCTGCAGTAGTGATTTGCAGGCAATAATGTTAGAAGTTGGAAAGTATTTATCTGAACTTCTAACAGTAATAAATTATTTCTAAAGTTATACATAGAAAGATAAAACAACCAAAACAAGTGAGTTGGTTAAAGAATTAACTTTAGTATCTTATGTTATATGTATAGTTTACAAATATTTAATAAAGCATATGTAACTAGCTTTTTTTTTTTTTTATAATGGATGGCTTATACCTTGTTTATTAGATATTTTATGATGAGTATGTACAAATTTATCACTTTATTTACCTAAGTAAACTCACTAAGGAACTCTTCCTATCATGTGGCTTATTGCCAAGTACTATATACTTGACTAATTTGCCAAGGCTCTACCTGTTTCATAAAAATTTTGTTGAGAATAAATAGATTGTGTTCCAGCTAATCCAGTGATAACTAGCATATGCTATGAGTACATTGGTACCTGAAATACATTATTTGTATATATATTTTTTTATGATTATATATTGTCATTGTCTTTTGTCTTTTGCAGTGATATTGTGCTCTTTTTTCTATCATATAAAGTTGTCACATCTTTGGTTCCATTTTTCTTGTTGTGCCTCGAGAAATCTATTGATAATACTTTTAATAGTTTCTTTGTGATGTTCTGCTGATGTATATTTTTTAATGGTCTTTATTAAGCCCATTGTAAAGACTCCTCTCACTATGTGATTCTTGACTTTATTTGTTCAAAGTTTTGCCTATTTGTTGAGGTCTTTGTTGAGGTTGTGTTTTGTGGGTGCATTTGATTTGCTACTGACTTCTTCATTAATTATTTGTAGTAATTCTTTGTAGATGTCTACTCTGTTCCCTTTGCATATCATGCAGTGTGTGTTGGTTTCTATTTGTTGGTAGTTGAGGCATTGGTTGTCCATGTAGGTGTTTGCCACTCTTCTATGTAGTTTGTCCTTGGTAGATAGTTCTAAGTTCCAAAGTCTGTATATGAAGGATTTACTATTGTGGTTTTCTCGATTGGTAGATCCTGTTGTGAGTTTTGAGGATGGTCGATTGGTGAGTGAGGCCTCCCATGCAATGTCATTTAATGTGGAGGTACTATCG
Source organism: Acaulospora colombiana (assembly GCA_910592055.1). NCBI lineage: Eukaryota > Fungi > Glomeromycota > Glomeromycetes > Diversisporales > Acaulosporaceae > Acaulospora > Acaulospora colombiana. The sequence continues at coordinate 7,292 of CAJVPT010007304.1, forward strand.
GTTGTTGTGAGGTTATGATCAAGGCTTTTCCAGTTGAGGATATGTTTTGTACTGATTAAGGTTTTGATCAATGTTGTTATCATGTTGTCTAGAGTCTGTCCATTCCATTCTTATGTCCAATTTGTTGTGTTGCTTCTTATTGGTATGTATTCAATTTCAGCTGCCATTCCTATAGAGTTGCCTCCTTTGCTAAGAAATCTGCTCTATCATTGTATTTGTTGTTACTGTGAACTTTGATTTTTTTTCAGATAATAGTGAGTTTTTGGTTTTCTATAATATGAATTATAGTATTGATTAAGTTGTTGTTTTTAAGTGTTCTCAAGTTGACTGAATTCATTTGTACTTTGTTTATTGCTCCTAGAGCTGCTTGACTATTGCTACAAATGGTGATTTTGCGATTGGCAGGGGCTGTTGTGAGGAAGATGAGTATTGCGGCGAGTTCTGCTCTTGTGGAGGATGGGAACTTGTTTATTTTTCCTTGGAAGCTGATATCTGGTCTTTGGATGATGTGCCAATCGAATCCAATTTTTTGGTTTAAGTTTAAGGATCAATTTGTGAAGACTGAGATTTCATGGAGTTTTCCTATTTTGTGATGTATTGTTGCCAGTTCCTTGATCATTCGTTCTATTGTCTTAAGATATCTTTTGATGAGGGTTTTGTTGATTGTTATTTGATTATTGAGGATGGTTGGTAGTGGAAAAAGATTTGGGTGTGAGAATTTATCTTTGAGAATATCATTGAAACTGTTGGGTGATATTCTGCTTCTTTGGCAAAGTTTTTTGGAGGGTGAGTTTCTTGAGCTAGTTTTGCTTTTGTGAACTATGATGTTGATCAAGCTGTTCTTTTCTTTGTAAAAGATACATTCTCCTTGTTTTCCTATGGTGTTTAAGGGGCACCCGTCACATTCTTTTAAGGAAGAGCAGTTATTATTGGTTCTAATATAATATTGTAGTTTGACTGTGTTCTGTTGGATGGCATACTTTCTGCCGATGACACTTGTGTTAGTTCCTTGTGATACAGTCCATTTGATTTCTTGATTTGGTGTTTCTATTGCTAGTCTGTGAGTGGTTTTTGTGTTTTGTGTGTGTGTTTATTTGTTTTCAATTAAAGTTAGGATTTTTTGATTTTGTTAGATTTCTTTAAACCAGTTGGGTGTTTTTTTATTTGGTTTTTTGTTTGCTGTTATTATTTCTACCCATGCTGCTAGTCTGGATCCTGTATAGTTGGTGATTTGATTCAGGAAGAGAATATGGTTTGTTGCCAGCTGTTTTCTGTATTTATTATATCACCTTGGTTCTGTTATTTCTTTGATGGTTATGTCAGTTTCTTTGAAGATTTGAAGGTTTTGTGCTATTTCTATATATCCATGTTGTCTGAGAAGAAAGAGAAGATCATATGTAAAGTCATGTCTTTGAGGTAGGAATGGATCTGTAAATTGTGTACTTGTTATGGACTTGATTGACCACCATCTGTTTTGCACTTCCTATAGATGCATACTGGTGATTTTTCCTATAATGTCTTGTCTGTTTATTCTTTTGTACCAGTTGTTGGCATGAAGTAGTAGTTGTCTGTCCCAGAGATAGAAGAAGCCATATTCCAATGAGTTGTGTAAGATTGTGTTGGATGCTGTTTTTGCTAGGTTGAGTTTATATTTATAGATAGGATTTAAAATGCTCATGATTTTGTTACAGTTTGGTTTTGTGAGGACCATGTCTGATAGGAGGTATATTACCATTGGTGTCCAGACTTGATTATGTAAATATCTGATTTGTTTATCTGTTGTTGCTTTTCATATGATCGTGTTGACATATTTAAGTGTTTTTTTCTTTATCAAATGTTATTGATATGTTTTTGCTCCTTTGCCTTCCAGGTATATTCCTAGGATTCTAGCTGCTTAATTTAGTGGGAGTATTGTGATTGATTGTTCATGAATATGAATTTGATTGTTTGGGTCATTTGCGGAGTTTAAGACTAAAAGGTTTGATTTGAATGTATTGATATGAATGTCATTTATTGTGAAGAAGGTTGAGTAGATATCACTTATTTTTTGTAATCTTTTTTGACTGCTTATTATTAGAGTAGTGTTATCCATAAATGCCAGGCATGAGATGTTTTGGATTAGATGATTGATGGTGCTGTGGGCCACATCTTTTATTAATTTATATGCTTGTACAGAACATCAAACTATACGATTATATCACCATTTTTATATATAGTTAACAAGTAATTATATATATATGAAGTAAATCTATCTATATAAGTAACTATAACTATTTTACCTCTATATATAACTACTACCTATTCAGAAAGATGTGTGATTTCTTCTTAATTTTTTCCAGATCAATTTTATTTATTATAAGAGTAGTCTGATTATCAGGTTATCAAATTTTTTTTATTCTGAACTTTTCAGATTTCTTAGTCCTTTGGAGTGGTCCGCAGATTTCTTCACCCATCAAGACCTCCCGATAGTAAAGTCTGTGAAACCTGGCACAGCCATGTACTTGAATTCTTAAATGGATGCCTCAATCCTGTAAGGCAGAGAAACTGGGTTGTCTTGGTTGATTTACCATTCCTTCCTTTAATGGTATGCTACTGGTTCAATGTTTACTCTTCTTATTACTTTTTTCAGTAACGTGGTCATGTCAGAAATAATTCTACCTGATTTCGGACATTTGATCAAATCACAATCTTTATATAGACCATTCTGTAACCATCTTGGAAATCTTATTTTGACCAATAGTCAGAACTATATTCAGAAGCATCAGTTATTTTACAGTTACGCCAATAGTGCAGATCGACCAGCATCAGAAGTTGCCTCCTGAAGGATTTGATCTGGTGTCCTTGTGATATGATCTACAGAGTGCTAACTACTGCACTATAGGCCCGTAGATCCT
>CAJVPT010007305.1:0-10181 GCA_910592055.1 Acaulospora colombiana
AGATTGACGAAATATTACAATAACAACAATGTGACTGGTTCTTAAGGCTAGTTAATGGATATTACCTTCAATAACAGTGTCCTTACCTTTCACTACAAAAACTAAACAGAAATTATCACAACTGTCTGGAAGACTTTCAACACATAAGACAAATGCAGTTAATATATCAATAGGTTACACTAGACAGAAATAAAGATCTCTTTAAACAATAGGCATAAGACATAAACTAGAAAGAAACAAATCAGAGACTCTATTCGTCAGCAATCAATCTCAATAAAACAGACTTATGAAATCACTCACAAAGAAGCTTTGCACTTAAACTATGGAACAAAGAGCTCCCTACAATAAATAAGCTTCATACCAGAAAATCAGATATATACAAATCTGACATATGCTTTGCATGTTCAAATACAGAAGACAACATTCATCCTTTTAGATACCTGTTTCATAATATCAATATTGAACAAGTTATATTAATATCATATATCATAAGATAATAGCAAGAATCTATTATAATATTAGTCACATATCAGATAGGAACTTAAATTAAATATAGTAGTAAACAATATATGAAACAAGATTATCATATAAGATATTAGCAAAACTGTCCTAAAGATTATTAGCAAATATATCAAAACCAACAAAATAATAGAAACCGTCAATAGAATTCACAATATTATTAGATTTTGGACATATAACATCTGGATTGATAGGTATGAGCATCTGCACTATTGGGAGAAACTATAAAGAATATCAACTGGTAAAAAAGAAAAGCATCATAAATCACATTCAAATAAACTAGAATATAAAGATCCCATATCCAACAAGATGGAAGCATACTCTCCAGAACTTGTACACAATATCCTTAAAATTTACAAAGAATATACTAATAGCACCTAGACATGTTAGTACCCAATAAAACAACATGTCACAAGGATTTCAAAGGCAAAGTCCTGCTGCCGATGGCAGTGAGTACCCATCAGCTCAGTGTTATGAATCACGTGGGTGACGCAATTTATATGTAACAGTCTAGAATCCAAAAACCTGAAAGTCTGGCATGAAAGATTGAATGTCGCAAGGTAATAAACTATAGATAAGGCTCGGGTACTAATAAGAGAACTATGTGTATCTGAAAAGTATAGAAAGCTTAGCAAAGATTAGGATTAATATAGCCAATTATAAAGTAGATAGCCATTGTTAGATAGAAAAGTATAAATAACTTACCAATGTATGTCGAAAAGGCAGAGCTAAAAGTGTTAGGAAAAACAGCCCTCATTGAAAATAGAGATAAGAGTTAGTGACCTTTCAAAAAAACAGAATGCAATAAAAAGACACTTATCTTCGATCAAGTCAATCACCACATCTCTGCCTTCCCTAAGTGTTTTTTATAGGAGGCGTTCTCTTCTTTGTGAATATTTATGAGATGTTTGGGTTATGCAAGGCACTACAGATTAGTGACAGACTTGCCGAAATAGTCCATAACACCAGGTAACAATTGGTTTTATTGAACTATATATATTAGATACATGAAAAAATGTCTATAATATAACCTTTACTTGACAAAGTAACATGAATTTACAGTATATATAAATTCAATAAAATGGGTAATATTATATGCTTTAAAAAATTTTTTTTTTGATTAATCTATAAATAATATTACAATAATTTATATCATTATAATAAAACTCTATCAAAATATTTGCTAAATTAGATATATAGTTTAGAAAAAATTTAAAATTCAAAAAATAAATAAAAAAAAATAAAAAAAATAATTAATTAAGGATTAAACCTAAAAGACAAAAAATTACTCACCAACTCTTTTTTATTCATCTGTGGCACAGTATAAACTAGAAAGATGAATCACTATAAGAAAACAATCAGGAGTTCAAGCTTCAACTTCAGGCCCTTCTATAATGAAAGTAGCAGAACCAAGGGCAAGGTCGACCCTATTCAAATAGAAACAAGACTAATATAGGCAAAGAAATTCAAACCTCATGCACTAAAGACAATGTCCTCAACACAAAAGACACCAACAACTAGAGCAGAAACCAAAACTATCATTGCTATCCAGGACATCTTCTCCTCTTCCTCAAGACAAGTTCCCAACAATAGCCCATGGAACAATTTGGTTGAAAAAGACTTGATCAACTTAATAGAGAAACCTATCAATTAACAAACTTCTCAAACAACAAAAGGCAAAGACCGTAAGGACCGCAGCAGCCTCTCCTTACATAATTTAGCTGATACAAACTTTGATGATAACAGGATGAATTAAGATGACACTATAGAAAATAGAGTATCCAATAATTATGAACCATCTGCAAGCACCAGCTCAGATTAACAAACTCAAAGAACCAGACTACACAGGTTATGCCTGAGATCCTCCTTTGACCCAAGCATCTGATACAATAGAATAAGATACAAAGTAGGCATAGCAATTCAGGACATCCCTAAAGAAACCACTGGAAAAAAATTCATTTTTCTAACAAGGACCCTTGGCTCTCCTGAAGGATTCCTCAATATCTATAGCAAAACTATCAACGGTACCAACTATATTACCACTCTCTTTGGAGATCAGCAAGCAGCACAAGAAGCAAAAACTATTAACTTACCTAATATGGATAACAAGCACTTCATCCATATGGACCTCAATAGATATAAAATTAAAAAGAAAAATAGTATCAGAGTATGGGACATACCCTTTTATATAAAACTCATAGACATATAACTTACCTTTGCCAAATTCGGACTGATCAACAATATCACTATGAAGACCTAGCAACTATAGCAATCTGCAACTATTACACTTCAGGACAAGAACAACAAAATCAAGATAACCAACCAAAGAAGTATACTCATCAAAAATGATGCAGTTTGAGTTTTTTATGCCATCCTTAATACAGATCAAATGAAAGAATAGATATCTACTGTAGCGAAATTAACTGGTCTTTCTCCAAATATCACAGCCTTCAATCTAAGAATTATCTGTTAACAAGCCAAAGCTAGAACATGCTAAATTCTACAATGAATGAACTATAACAAAAAAAAATTTGCAATTCTTAGCTTTCGAGAATAACACCATCCTTCAGGAAGCACTGAACAAGACCTTCACCTTAGAAGAGACTGAGATTATAATCAGGAATATGAAAACTAAACTCTATGCAATTTGTGACCAATATGACCATTTTGCAATGCAATATCCCAAAAAAGAAACCTGACAATGGTAGTCTAACTATAACAAGGATCAGATTGACTGCTTTGAGAAATTATACAATCATTACAAACCTCCTGGAAGTTAAAACATTCGAAAGCACACTTCCACAAGTTAATAGAAAAGATATCACAGGTTGTATGCAGCAGCCCTCAAGGATAAGAAAAAACTAACACATGGTAAACAAGAAGTAACTCTGGTAAAGATTCTATCAGCAATTAAGAAATCTGAGCTGAAATTATCAATATGAAAACAATAATAAATAATCTAGATAAAAGAATTACAAACCTGGAATGCTATGATGAAAGATATGCAGATGCAATGGAACAAGACCAAGATATCACAGAAGAATACTAACTCTCCAACACAAATACTCCATCCAGCCAGCAAAACATCCAGAAGATACAACAGCACTTACACTCCTCTATCGACAAGATGAATTACAATATGAACATGATCATGAATGCTATCACTTTCCTTATTTTGAACAATTTCATCAACCCTCTCAACTATAAATAATGGATAGCAATCATAGCAATACTATACAGTAAATGACTATAGAAATAACAAACAAAACAATGAACCACACTCCCAATCAACAACCCAAAACAACATTAATATCACTCAGTCAACAAACATAAAACAAACTAAAGTAATAGTAGCATTACCTACATAATCCTTATATCCAATATGAACACACAACACAACAAAACAACCACACATAAAGAAAGCAAACACTGATAGCACCTATAAACGCAGACCAGCCAACAGACCCTATATCACAATCATTACTCTAAATTATGCAGGCCTTAAAAAACCTCTAAAATGAGACCTCTGGATAGAATCCTGGAAGTTAAATGAATGGAACATCATCATTTTGACAGAAACAAACCAGAATATCAATAGTCCATTCTGAAAAGCTCATCACTTCGCAATATGGTGGAAAGGAATAGATAAAGGCACAGGAGTTGGCATTGCACTCAGGCAAAACCTCACAGATAGAGTTATCAAGATATAGAGACTTGATAGTAGAATCCTCGGCATTGATCTTGTCTTCTCTAGAAAACAATACATACAAATCATCGGAATTTACCTTTCTGTAGTCTCTGGCTCCAATGCACAAGATTATTAAAAAAAATTATTGATCTTATCACTTAAAAAAACTGGGAACATTAGCATATAATCTTTGCTAGAGATTTTAATATATATTCAAATATCAACAAGAATAAATACAGTCCCAACAGAAAAAACTTTGCAAACAAACCATTCTCCTTCTTCATAGAGCTCTTTAACCTAAATATAATCGATATTTTCAAGTACCACAATCCAAGTAGCAATGAATTCACATGGTTCCCAAACTGATACACAAATACTACGTGAAGTAGAGTAGATGCAATTTGGATATTATCCTATCCAACCTGGTGCTCAATTAATTCATATATACTAACAATCTCCCTATCCCAACTGATCACAAAGCAGTAATCACCCTCATTAAAACCTAAAAATTGGAAAACCCCACCAAGTGTTTTAGATATCCATCTCAGAACACCAAATTAAACTGGGCTGCCACTCTGAATCACAATGGACAAAGTTTGCCAAAGAAATAGATAACAAGATATATAGCTAGTACCAAATGATGAAAGAAGGAATTGCTATCAACAAGCTATGGACAACCTTCAGAACCTGGATCCTGGAAGCAATCTATTTACACATCAAACAGTACAAAGAAAGAAAAAGAAAATGGTACAAACCTGCTCCAAACATCAAGCCTATTTTGCTTTTTCAACCCAATAAACTCAGGAAACAACTCAGTCATCTCAGAAAGAATTCTATACTCTTCAATCTTGATAGAATGACAACAATCTACAATAACATTAAGGAACAAGTTCCTATTGAGCCAATAGATGAGAATATCAACCTCAAGTCATTGATCAAAGAAATTGATCAGTGGACTATAATAGAAAAAAACAGATACAAAAAGCAATATATAGGAAAATAAAAGCAGATATCAAACTCTTCAAGCTAAGATAACAAAACTGGTTTCACACTAATAAAAAACAAATGATTAGGTTATTACTCAGCCAATCCAAACGTAGCATTATAATCACAAAACTAATCACAGGCAGGGAAGAAGACAGGAAAGTTATCACAGATTCTGAAAAAATTAAACAGATCATCTGCACTCACTTTCAAGAATGGACTAGACACAGAGATATATAAGAAATAGCTAATAGCAACTGGGAAACTGAATACTTTCCAAAGGAACACATAAATCAAGAATGGTTTATACCGACAATAAAACTCTTTACAATAGATGAAATTCAAGCTATCATCAACAAATGCAACAACAAATTAGCACTGAGCTATATAATATTCCTTATCTAGCCTTTAAGCATCTACACAAGAACACTATTCAAAATATCACAGTTTTCTTTAACATTATACTCTCCAGAGAAGATATCTCTATACAATGGATAAAAGGTACCATATATTCCATTCCCAAACCCAAAGACTGGGAGCATAATATTAACATTACCTAACCCATTACTCTGCTCAAATCCATTAAAAAGATTTTTACAAAAGCACTCATCAACAGACTCACAAAAGTTTTATTAGAACACAAGATCCTTGCTGAACAAAACTGGGCTGCACTTCCTCATCAGAGTACTAGAGAACCAATTAGTATAATTAACAATATTCTGGAAGATACAAGGGAATCCATTAGCTCTTGCTATATGCTCTTTCAAGATATGAGCAAAACATATAATACAATCAATATCGAGTGCCTTAATATAGCCTTATAGAGAATCAAAGTATCAAAAAAACTAATTAACATCATCTACAACTGCTTTTCATATAGAGAAAATGAAATCATAACCTACTTCAGCAATACTAAACCATACCAAGTACAAAAAGGAGTCAATCAAGGAGACACTATCTTCCCAATTCTATGGTGAATCTACTATAATCTACTTATCAGTAGAATATACAAATGCCCAGATATACTTTACAAATATACAAACAAGCCTAACACCATCCAAAATCAATATATTTATAGTTGCCTACATGGACGACACCACCTTCATTATGCAAGATAGAAGTAGACTCATAGACATAATCAATATTGGCAACTCATTCTATTAATCAAATGACATAACTGTAAATTCACACAAATTCAAACTTCTAGTAATCAATCACAAATTAGACAACATCAAAATTAGCAATCACCTAATCAAACTGGTAAACAATCTCAATGCAATTAGAGTATTAGAAGTCTAGCACGAATTCAAGAAAGGGAAAAAACATCAGAAAAACCTGATTTGAAAGAAAACCAACACCATTTGCAGCATAACCAATAGAAAGTTAATTATTGACAAGATGTATAAATATATCATTAATAATGTTTTCTTCCCAACAATTGAATACTTGACCCATGATTTAATTTTCTTATCAACAAAAGTTAAAAAAAGTTATAGAAGAATAAGAATCAAACACAGTATGAAGTACAAAGCTATTCTTGCACAGTTAGTGTCAGACCTTATAGTATACCTCAAAACTCAATATGTAGTTTATAGAATAGTAACAAGGCAACTCAAAAAGCATACTAGTGATCTTCAAGACCTCTATAACAGCTTATTCACAGCAGGACACATGTATCAAAATAAAATACAAAATCTCCAATAGTATGCTTGACAAAAAGATAGTATTTTAGAACACTATCTCACTATTTTCAAAAAAGATCACAATTTCTATCACAGCCTTTTCCACAACTTACAATGAAATAGAATAACAGTTATACCCCATGAGAAGCAAGAGAATCAAGAAAAACTCTACTATATCAGTCCAATCATGAATCAGTAATGGTACTCTGAACACAGAACATTATTACGACAGTATAGAATCAAATATATTGAATAAGTAATTAGTATATCTAAAACATGACCACTACTCTGACACTAGATTGATGGCCTATATAACAAATCTATCAAAAGAAGAGAGCCATTCTGGTATTGCAAGCTCACATGATCATAAACAATTTTCTTCAAGACCCTAACAACTTCAACAATCTCAATACCTTTGCTCAGATTGAACTTGCAACTAATAGCACAAGCATCTCAGCATGATACACTATCTTTCTCAACAATAAGATTATCATTGAGAAAAGAACTAGTAATAATATAATACACACCAAAATAAAACACTATTGACACTTCAACAACTCGCCACTATTTATCTGCACAGGATATGAGAACACAAACATAACTGATGGCAGGAGTAACAAATGCTTTATCAAAGTGACTAACACAGATCTAGCAAAAATATCAGTAGTATCCACTATCTGCTCTTCATAATTAAATAATAGGTTAATAATGCTACAAATACAAATATCTTCCAGCAGTATAACTAAATGGTAGACTCATTCAAACCAACCTATTGAAGCAGTAGAAATAGACTCACTGCCAAAGCACATTCTTTAGTTTAACAAGCTTATCAAACTAACAAAAGAAACTTCTGATTAAATCAAAGAAATCAGTAATAGCTTCCTCTTTCATCTAGTATAAACATTTACTGTGATGGAGTATACAATTCGACACTAGATCCTAACCTTATCGGCACAAGGATTATTCTGCAAAATGAGAACAACACAATATTGAAAGTCTTACTATGAATTATAACCAAGGGTTCCAGAGACCTATGGGTCAATAGTGCAGTGGTTAGCACTTCATAGGTCGTATCACAAGATTCTGGTTCAAGTCCTCCAAGTGGCAAAATTAAAATTCTGCCGATCCTTGTTGAAGACAGGTAATCCGCTGGCATAACCTGGTAATCTGATGTTACTCATAGCTGATCATTATCCTGATTAGGCAGATCTATGAGTAGGTGATACAGTGCCACGCTCCTGCATCATAAACCCGATGTGGTAGAGTCTGCAATTGATAAAATCTGATTCGTATCTATTGAGTTTGTGGATCCTTAACCAATCAAGAACAGATTCTGAGCTTAAAGAACTGGAAATTCCGGAAGAAGAGTAGATCTTACACCAGTGGGATGCTTAAAAGCATGGGCAAATTTGAGTAATACAGATCATCGGAAAACCTTGGTGGGAGAGGGAACTTGCGCACCATACCGAAGTACCTAAAATCTTTGGTATAGGTTAGAGCATATGCAATGGTTTGATAACCAAACTACTCTATAAAAGTGATTTGGGAAAAATGAAGAGAGTGTTGTATATCCTAACTATATCACACTGGTACAGGCATAGGGTGATCATATACATGATATGTAGTATAGTTGTCTACTTACCATAAATAGCTTACATAGTTTATATTGAATCATGTAAATCAAAGTGTATATAACATATTGTAAATGTATATCTGCGAAAAATACATTCAATAAAGAATATAATCTTATGTACCACAACATGGGAAGCACACAGGTGAAAACTAACAAGTATCTTCACACTTAATATGAAAGACTGCAAAGCATCTGTTACCACTCCTCCTCTCCATCACATAATAAGGAACATGTCTTTTAACAAATCTAATTAAGTGATCTTAGATCTCATCAAAGGCATCATCAGAAAAGACATCACCCTTGCAATTAACAATTACACTGGCTCACATACAACATCACAACTTATACTTCAAAAGTATATAAATCAATACAGAGAATTCTACACTCAATATGGAAGGAGCGATGTAAACACACCGTAAAATAGTAAACGATAAACAATATCACCAAAAAAGACAAATATTCTAAAAGCCATACTCAAGTACAACTATTATCAGATACCATATTATCTGAACTACTAATCAAAGACCAATACGTAGACCTGGTTAATCACTATATAGATTGGTCTTTTAAAAGAATCACAAACTCTTTCACAGTTTTTTCCTTTTCTTTCTCTTCTAATTTCAACATTAATTAGCCATCCTTGGCATGTTAGGCCCCACAGTGGGTGGCAACAAGCCGATCAGTAAGAAGGATAAATTCATCTTTAGATAGTTGAATTTGTATTTTAGAAAGACATAAAAATTGTAAATACATAATAATATGTACACAATGAATCTTTTTTGCAAATAAAACAAGGATGAGCCAGTTATTAAAAAAAAAAAAAAACCAAGGGTTCCAGCAATTTGGCAGAGCTCCTAGCTATCACTATAGCCATTTATCTCCCCAAATACAACACATCCTGTCACTTTTTCTCTGGCTCAATCACTGCCATTGATGAGATTTAGCAAGCAACCATCTGCAGCACTAAAAAGCACAAATACCTTAGGATCAATGATTATATTCTTCACACAATTAAGCAAAGATGACTCAACATCAAATGATACACAGTAATAATAGAGGACACCCCAACAAATCACAAATGAGCAGACAAATTTGCCAAAAAATACCTCAAATAGCATGATGCAATACACACCGCTATACTAATAGAATACTCTCACAATACAAACTTGCTAATATACAAAATTTACAGCACTGAAGTCACATAGAGTATAAAGAAAGCCATAGACACTGTACAACAAATTAAACAAATAATAGTATGAAATACACTGAATCACAACTCAGACCTAACAGATGACCAAAGGGAACAGAGAAATTGGAAAAACTCAATCTGAAATCTCTACCCATCCAATATCAACTCCTTATAGGGATCATAATTTTTATCTAAATCCAAATGATCTGCAGATTTGATCCAAACGGATCAGATCAGATTTTAAATTTTTTGATCCATTTGTATACAGATCGGATACGGATTTCAAGTTTTAAAATCTAGCCAGGTCAAATAAAATCAGCAGTTTAACTATATTTAAATATAACTATTTAAGGTAATTAAAAAAAACCTCCCTGGTTTTTTTTTTATATTCCTTTAACTCCTTTATGTGTTTCTTTAAAATTTTGTGATATTTTTTACGATATTTTTCTCCTTGCAACATTACTGGTATTGTTTATATCAAAATAA
>CAJVPT010007306.1:0-10181 GCA_910592055.1 Acaulospora colombiana
TAAATCAGTCGCTCAAAAGATATACGCTATAAACAAAAAAGTTTTAATTATTGGGACAATTTTTTGAGTCAATGTATATCGGATGATTCTTTTGGGGAAATTTTATCTCCCTTGAGATAGTTATGATCTTGGCGTACTTCCCACTTCAATAGAACGCCTTATGCAAATGAAAGTTAGTATATAATGTATAATATTATTGGATTTTATTTACAATTTAATTTTTATCTTTTCTCTACAAAAAGACTATAATGACCCGTTCCACCGAAATCTGCAAAAAAAATATCCACTTATCTAAACGTGAAACAATTCAAGGCAACGTGACTTCAATTAATGAAATGACGCGACCATCTTTTCATACACCAATAAAGGTTCCCCAGAAGAAATTAGTATAATATCTTAATTACATTTATAATATGTTTTTCTGTATAAAATCAATTTTCGATATAGATTTTTAATTGCTTTATTCAATCAACACATGTAATTACAACATCAATTATATCAATGAATAAAATAGTGCGAAGTACAGTATGTGGTTTTGACGACCAAAACTTTGCTACTTTAATTATACATTTTAAATAAATAAATATATACAATCTATCACTAAAACATGCAATCTGAAATTGATTTACTAAAACAACGAATTTCTGAGCTTGAAGCCGAAAAGGCTGAGCTTGAGGTCAAGAATGCCGAGCTTTTAAAACAGGTTACGGAAGAAAGCACCAAACGCGAAGCTGAGAATGTTGAGCTCAAAGCTAGGATCGCCAAATTGGAACAGACAGCAGAAGAAAATACCGAGCTTAAAGATAGAATCACGAAATTGGAACAGAAACGAACCCAGGTTATTACTAATGAACAGGAAGGACCTACAAAAGATATTTCGTCACCTATCGAGAACAATTCTGATGAGGAGAAAGGTATTACCCCCGATCCCTTGCCTAAAATAGAATATAGCTCAACCCAACATGAATCTTCAACAGAGCCTGAAACATCCACAACCTCTTTGCCACAAGATATTATTCATGACGATTCAACTGAGATCTTTGATTTTGTAGAAACGATACACAAGGAAAGGATTAGTAGTGAGATAAGAGAGAGGAACCGGGAAAAAAAAACTTCAAGAATCACATAATAACTTAACTCCACCGATACAATCAATCATATCGACACCTGAATCTCTGGATCCGAAAACTGTGAAAAAGCTTTGGGATCAGAATCAAAATAAAGGCCAAGACAAAATATCTCAGCATCAATGTACCTTGACCTTGCCAAGATCGCACAAGAAAAAGGGAACAGAGAATATCGTTCAGGTGATAGCTAATGGCATTCAGGATCAGATTCAAATCATGTGACTGAAATTTCAGCCCATCGTCAAAATTCTGATACAATCTCATTACTCGATTTAGCTCAATTATTTGATAAAGCAATGAATGCTGAATATTATGCTACAAAAGCTAACCAGGAAGAAACCTTATTGCTGGAATAACTATGGAAAAGAATTCGTAATTCAGTATAATGATCTTATATAAAATAGTAATAGCAAAATTGGCGAGAAAAAGGCAAAAGGTATAATTTATGATAAAATATTAGAACATATTAACTATTATCCGTGAAAAAAGATCCAAGGAAATGGGATTACAGCTTCCAGAAATCTCACGTAAAACTATATGTAGAAAAACCCAAAGAGCTGTAAAGACATATAAGTTATTCGAAAAAATAGGCAAAGATAAATTAAGTACCTTAAAGCATATAGCGCAAATTCTATTTCAGAGTTGACCAACGATGATATTTCTGATCGTGATGAGTTCAATACAGAGGAGGAATCAAATCACATGACTGAAATTTCAACGACGGCCCGTCGCCAAAATCATGCAACCAAAATTTTATCTGAGGCAAGTAAACCCATCGATTCAAGTGTATTGCCTGAGAAGGTATCACTGGAAGAATTATCAGAAACGATTTCAAAGGAATCAACCGAGGTGAGTGTACAGTATCATCTAATCCGACTTATGACCATGCTTACTTTCGTAATAGACATTGTTGCGATATTCAGATCTATATAAAACAACTATTACTGAAAAAAATGATTATTACGGAATTATTGAGGGGTCATTATGCCCAGTATGTAAACTAGATCATGAAGACGGGAAAAGTGTAAAAGGTAGATACGAAGCTGGATCCTATTTTATTATATGTGGAAAGCGTGAAATCGAAATAACAGAATAAATCGTAAAGCCATCCAGGTATAACTACTATGTGACTGCCTTCGGTAATTTTTAATTGCTGTTTTGGGATATACAGTGTTTAAGTGAGACAAAGACACAACCACACTTAATTTGAATTTGCGCTTATATAAAACAATAATATGGATAAAACCTTAACCCCTGAATATTTGAACTGGTATTCTGAATTACCAAGTTCTTTAACTGATAAAATTCGTTTGATCTTATATAGAGCGTATACGGAAGAGACTGGGCTCGATCCCTGGATAAAGTCTGAAACTTCTGGATTTTCACAAATTGAAAAGGATACTGAAGAAATGACTTTATTTGTACCGCGGGTAAATGTTCAATCTACACCATCTAAACGACAATTCCCAATTTCTGTTCTACCCAAAGACCCAGAAGAAAGGCGACAACACGTTATTGAAATGGTATTAGAGCGATTTCCTTATTTAACTCTGAAACATAGCTTTAAAAATAATTACTTCGATTTTAATAGATCGGTACCTTGCCCTTTATGTAATAAAAACCATAAAAAAGAAAATATAAGAAATCATGTAGAGGGTTTTTGGGGTAGTGACGAATATTGTGGTGAAGAAACTTATCGTCTTTATTGCTATACAAATAAATATCAGAATTCAATCCGAATCGTGTCTATAAAGGCATAAGATGCATAACTTTAATATATGTTTTTCACCCACAAAAAAAATTGACATGGATAATATTTCGATTATATTTTTCTGCGTATATAAAACAATGTCAAATGCACAATCCAAACTAGATCTATTAAACAACGTGTCATTGATCTTGAGGCCAAGAATGTAAAGCCAAAACAGATTATAGAAGAAAATGCTATCCTTAAGAAATAATTGCTAAACTTTCATCCGAGAATATAATCAGTCAGCCACGATCGGATGCACACTCAATTATAACACTTGCGAAACACGAAATAAAAATAACAAATAATTGCTTTATTAATAGTGGCAAGGCATATATTTTTTGTAAATTCAGACGTGACATCGATGTCACTGGCGCAGTAACATAGCGCAGTAACGATCATGTTCTATTTTCCTTTTTTAAAACTTCGACTATCACATAATCAATATTTTGTTGACTTAAGTTTGAAATGTTTGATGCCGAAAATGATCTAATACCTCTTATTTTCTCTTTACCAACACTAACAAATAAATCATATATTTTTCCCACTCTCTCCTTTCTTTTTTTCAATGCATCATTGGTGATATTATTGGGGAGTTGTTTCCGGATTTCATCATTAACAAGAGCCAAGCAAGCTCGTTCCCCATGTTTGAGATTCTTGTAATGATCGAAACGTTTTTTCATAGCTTCACCAAAGTTAAAATAACTTTCAATAACTTCCCTACTTGCTATCTCACTTTTAGATTCAGCCTGCGTAATCTTGCTATAATGGTACAAAAAATTATCGGTGCTTTCGTTGACTTCTATTGGTTTTTTAGAATTTTCAGGTATCGTTGGTGTCAATTCCTCAATAAGTTTTTTTTAATATAGGAGAATCTACTTTCGAAACCTGCTTCTTGGTTTTCTTACTGAATGATTTACTGGTAGATTCACTGGCACGTTTTTTCTGGGAGGTATCTCTAAATATTGGAAAATCATCTAATGGTAATGACGGGGGATATATCCATAAGATCATTGATATTCTGACTTCCAAGCATGCTGTCAACCGTAGATGAGACATAGTCTCGAGACTTTGCCTCTTTTACCTCCTTCTTGCAATCAGGTCTTGGACATATTGAATGGTTTTTGATAGAATTTTCGATACAATCGCGATGATATATATGACCGCAGACGAGTATGGTAATCGGGTTTTTTATTTCATGCAAAAAAAGTTCTTGGTTGCATAACGAGCATGGATCTAGCTCCGGAACATCCACACTTTCCGCAATCTTTTCTGAGAATGAATTTTTTAGAATATTTAATGCAAGGGCTTCGAGAGATAAGATATTAGCAGACATTCCGGCACTTTGTAGCTGAAGAGTGGGTCTACTGTACTCATTAATAGAATTTTGCTCACCAAATTACGTACAAGGCATACGTAGATCTCGGAATTGTCCATCTTGGAATTGTATATCTCGGGAAAACATGTGAATTACCCTGCTGGCATGATCGGCGAAAAAAAAATGACAGGTATATGTGATAGCAAAGACACGAATCCCCGACTCAAAACATATATATATATGAGCGAAATCATGCCTTCATTTTATTCATATCAGAAGAAAAAGAAAAAATGGTCGGTATATGCTTATAGCAAAACTCATCCACATATTTCATACTCTTGTCTAATAATGTATTGTTTAGAATTATGATCCTCTCATGGATTCGGGAAACAAGGGCAAACAGTTTAATATCGAGTTTCTTGTTATCCCTATCCCTGGATTTTTCGGATTTCCAACCGACTATCTTAGGTATAGTCTTGTCATATTCGAAAAAGAATCTATCAATGATGTAAAAGCGAAAATTCAGTGGCATTTTCCAGAAGAGTTTAAAAATATTCCTTTTAATATTCGAGTATGGCCAAAACATACAAAGACATGAAATTGCAAGATAAAGTTAGTGATTATTTTGATAAAAATCCTGTAACGGGTCATATTCATATTATAGTAGAATCTATTAGTTAGGTTTTTATATCTACAATATCATCAGCGTATATTAAAAACTTTGTAATATGTGGTTACGACCATTTAGGCCCGATTGTCTTGTTAATACAATAAAAAATACATGTGAGACGGGAAAACTATCTACCCGTTATTCTTCGGTAAATTTTTTGATCCTAGCCTTCTTACTGGTTGGGAAGTACACATGACTGCGAGACAAATCTGCATCGAACCCAATTTGCGACTCGTGGGTTGTGTACGAAAGATAAAGTCCATTACTGTATATCGAGAAGGAATGGACCAGCATTTCTCTTTGTACTTCTGATCCAAAGAAATAAAGACACTACAAGATATAACTACGCGAGATTTATTGGTTGAAACACTTATTCGGGAAGCCCGGATCTCCATAAACCCACTCGAATCGTTTGAAATTCCTCCGAACTTTTTAGCATTAATTGATAGTGAGATAATAAGCTTTAAAAACGGTGAAAAAACCAACGAACTAGAACCTATTGATATAAATAATCATTTATGGATTGCTATTGGTCGATGGTTAGGGTTGGAAGGGTCTATAAAAAGGAGGCAAGTACGGCGATATCTGAAACCCAAGTGGGCAAATCTTCAACATGCTCTAGACTTGCGGAATGATGCTGATACATCTGATATGGTCAACGAGCGCATTACCCGAAGAAAAAAATCAAGATTAATTAAGTTCTCACGTGATAATTTTCGTTCACTGGATAAGTTAATAAAATTTCGTTATATTACAAAACCGGAATGTATTACAGATCAAGCGGACAAACCATGATCCATCTCGAACAACTCAACGATCAAACTGCTGTGACGCAAGCCACTGACGCAGTAACTCGTTATTATTTTCATACTTTAAACACCCTTCACATCGGAGCAACGAGTTCTGGGAGAATTTTATTGAACATTTTGGAGCGTATACGTTATACAATCTCCTTCCATACCAAACACGGCCAGCACGCATAATCCCAAACACCAAGAGTGTGTCGATAATCTTCTTCATGAACTGGTACCGTTATCTAATTGTATTAACCGTTTTATTAAAGAAAATTATGGGGGAATGTACACGAAACTAAGTAATTTGACTTGGGGTCCCTTCTCGCCACGCCCATTCGGGATTTTTCCTATGATCGCGGTTAATTTTAACACGATCAGTGACTTCCATTGGGACGAGCACGATGAACCGAATAAACTTTCCACAAATACTCAAAAATGAATAGACATAAAGTGATCATTCCCATTACAATAGCAAACATATCAAGAAAGTCTGGATCACAAGTTTATAACAATACTTGAACTCATGCTACAGGAAGAACCGAACCAAGAGAAAAGGGAAATCCAGGCAAACAGGCTTTGAAAAACTTTTGAAAAACTACTATGTAAAACAGCTTTCAACAAACTTGCAACTAAAAATATAGTTTCAAATGAAGAAAAAAATATAAGTACAATCCCAAGTTTGTTGAATATATAAAAACCTTATGACCAAAAGAGCTTTTTAACAAGGCAGAAATATCAAAAGACATAGCTAATCTACTGACCCTTAGCTTGGCTATAAAAAAACATAATATTATTTACAAGCCCAACCACTAGATTGAAAACATTTGTGTTCAATATAGTATTTCCAATATGCCCTGGAGAACCTTAAAAAAAGATATCCAAGATGTGATAGAAGAATTAAAATTTATATGTCAAAGGTTGGAAGTCAAAAAAACAAGAGATGCAATCAAAGCAATCCTAGAATGAAGGTGTGAAGATTCATGACACAATCAAAAAAGAATGGTTAACTTCCTGACAAATTGGATTATAAGCAAGATCATACTTGATAGAATCAAAATCAAGAAAAATAATATCAAATATATCACAATACAAAAAAGTAAATCAAAGAAAAGATTAGAAAGTATTATACAGAGATATTAAAAAAAAATGAAATTCTAGCTATAACAGTCTACTAAAGGATTGGAAGGATGGTACAAGCCAAAGAATTCATACAAGAAACTTAATATAAAGAATTACTTGAACCAATCTCCCAAGAATAATTAAGTGAAACATTACATACACTTTCAAATAATAAAGTTTCAAGCAGATCACAAATTAGTTATAAAATATTTAAGAAATTAAACCAAAAAGAAAAAAAATTCTTAAGAAGAATATTTAACAACTTTTTGAAATAAGAAGTCACTTCAATTTATTAGAAACAAAGTCATATATATCCAATAGCTAAACCAAAGCTATAGGGTTGTAAACTCTCAAATACCAGACCTATTATTCTATTAGAGATTATAAGAAAATGTTTCACTAAAATCCTTATCAATCAGATAAAAAAATTTGTAAAGTTAACAATATTCTCAAGGATCCAATTACATAGAATTATCAGAATAAAGTATAGCAGAATTAATTCAAATTCTCAATAATATCTGTGAAGATGCTAGAGAAAACAAAAAGGAACTGTAGATACTTTTTCAGGATATGATCAAAGCCTATAACACTATCAGCTTAAAAATATTAGTTAAAGCAATGGAACGAATTAAAGTTCCAAAAGGCTTTATTAAGATTATGATACATTTATTCTAAAATAGAGAATTTCAAATTTTATTCGAGAATAATCTTACAGAATCTATAGTAACAAGAAATGGAATTGATTAAGGAGAAACCATCTTATCTTTACTCTGATAAATTTTTTATAACTTTCTACTTTGCAAAATTCAAAATAATACTCAAAGGGGATATAAAATGTCAGTTATTTGGAACCCTGGTCTAAAAGACCATAACATTAAAAAATTAAAATCAAGACATATGACCATAACCTTTATGAATAACATAACATGGATAGCAAGGTTTAAGAAAAATATAAAAGAAATCTTGAAAACTGCAAAAGCTTTTTATAAGGTCAATAATTTTCAAATTAATAGTAACAAGTTAATACTTATAACTATCAACAATTCTAATTATTATCCAGAAGAAATATATGCAAGTATTGAAAAAAAAGTAGTCAAAGAACTTGATAGAACTAAACAAGCCAGATTTCTGGGAATCTGAACTGGCAACCAAAAGACTACAATCAAACTTAAATAATATTACTTAAAGAAGTCAATATAGTTACTAGAATCCTGAAAAATAAAAGAATGTCTGATAAACAGGCCCTCTATATTCTAAACAAGATATTAATATCCATAATAGAATTTAAAATGCAATATAGTATATTGTCTTAAAAAATATACAATACATATATAACAACATTTAAAAAACTTTTCAAGAATAAAAGTATGTTATGCAGATTCATACCGAATAGTATAATTCATTACCCAAAGATTCTCAACTTGAAAAGTACCTGAATGCTATAATGAAAATATCAGATAATAGGTTTATGTAACAGGCTAAATGATTCAGAATTAGTTGGGATCACAACAATTATTAGACTCAAGCAAGCACAAATCAAATATTGGGAGCCACTTAATTTACTAACTTGCAAGTCACTAAGTCAACTATTGGATAAAGGTAACTTTTCACTTTAGGTAATTAAATTGGCAAAAGATATAGTGATAATCTTTCACAGTTGGAAATGTCAAGAAATATTTGAATAGAGTAAAGAAAATAGTTTGATTCAAAAATACTTTATACCAGAAAAATATAAAAAGGTCATATCATTTTTAAAAAATAATAAACTGATATATTTAGATCAGTTATTGAATTAGAAAAATATAAAATAAGGAATTGGTAAATGCTTTAACTAATACAGAATACAAGCAAAAGACCTATTCCAGAATAAATCAAATCATAATCAAAAATCTCTTAGATGTATAAGTACAGCAGTTTACAATAATTTGGAAAGAAAACTGTATAAAATGGAAACTGAAATACTCCAAAATAAGTCTTAATCAAGACAAGTGATATAAACTGTAAGTAATATAGAACAACAAGAATAATCAGCTAATTTGGAAAAAATTAAAACAAACAAGAAAGGAATATAATACAATATTAGAACACTTCATCTATTACAGTACTAATAAGAACTAGGAAACAAGATTACAAAAATATCCTGAATACTTGAAAGGAACAATACAAAACAGTAGTTGTATCATAAAAAGAGATAAAGAAGGAATCTATACAATACCTTATTTCAGTAAAAGGATATATATTAAAAGAACAGGAGAATTAAAATCTTTAATCCCAAAGCAATACTTAAGAATATGATTATAAAAGGAATTTATATAGATCAATACTCTTTCAAGACTTTTTCTCAAAATAATAAAGTAGACCATGTAGATATAGAAACTTGGGAAGAAACTATAATCAAAAAAATATTAAAGAAAAAGTATATTTAGATCAGTTAATAGAAATACTTCAATGCAATCTAGGATAAAAAAAAAAACCAATCTTTTATTCTGATAGATCATTGATCAATCATGGCAAAGAAGAAATGAGAATTAATGCTGTGTGAATTCAATAGAAAACATTGAAAAGGAAAGCAGATTTCAAATAGGAGTAGATAATTGGTTATCTTCTACAAGGACTAAGTTGATAACAATTCTAATCATACTTCTAGTAGTTTCTATTAATAGTATAGTTGAGATTTGTACAGATAGTTAAACTTGTATCACTAAATGAAAGAAGATGAAAAAGAAGGATCCAAAAGGAATATATAAGAGATGGCTAAAAGAAAAAATTTGATCTTTATAGGTACAAATGGTAAAATTAATAAAAAAAAAACAGTAAATTTGAAGCTTATTAAAGTCAAAATATATTCTAATAATCCTTATAATGAAGAAGTAGATACTTTAGCCAAATAAGTCCTAAAACTCCCATCAATCAAATAGAGAGATTTTAACTTCCACAAGATTATTATAGAGATCAGATAACAAAACATGAATTTAAATGACTCAATTAGGTAGTTTATCAAAAATATAAACAACAAAACAATAGTCCATTAGTAAACCCAACAAAACTGAACAGAAAAAAATAAAATCATTAAATTTTAGAACAACAAAACCACATATGGGATCTGGTGTGAAAAAGAATAAAAGATAGTTATATTTAGGATACATTCTTTAAAAAATCTCAATAAAAAAGCTTACTTATTAAACTGACCAATGACTTGCTATCAACATTATGTAAATTAACTATAAAAAGACCTGATCTACAGTTTATAACAAAACTTTTTGGAATTATTTATTTATTTATAACTTAATAAAAAATTATCTAAATAATATAAAAATTTAAATATATCTCTGATCACACACAAAAAAGATGTTCGCAAGAAGTTTTTATACTTCTTTGCTAATAAAGTCTTAATACTTTCCTT
>CAJVPT010007307.1:0-10181 GCA_910592055.1 Acaulospora colombiana
TTTTTTATTATTTTTATGTTTTTCAGTTTTCAAATGTTGGTCAACTGAAAACTTTTTTTCATGATTTACTACACAGTTACAAAAAAACACAAAATAGTTTTTTGCCTTCTATGTAAAAATTTTCTCGATAAAGGTCACATTCTCATTAACGTTCACTAGCAGTAATCGTTTTTTTTTATTTTAATAGATGATCAGAAAAATTGCGTTAACTATGCAAATTATATAATATGCTATAACTGATATGCTAAATATGTGTCTGATATGCTGGATAAGCATAAGGTGACAAATATGCGGTCACATATAATATGCGAAAAAAGGGTCGCATATGCATAGTGCTTATTTCCGGCTGCCCTACTAATGATCAATAAGGATCTTCTAAACATTCTGACTAGCTTGTATATTACTACTAACATTTTTGGACTTGAGTTTTGATTAGTGTAATGGTGTTAAACTTTTAGTCTTTAGCTTGAAATTTTTTGAAGATAAAACAAAAACTTCCTGAGTTGCTTTGTGTATGAACTTTATCACTAAATATCCCTGATAGCTCCATACTTTCTCTAATTTAGACTTTTTCGAGTAGTAAATATTGAAATATACTTGACATGCAATCAGGATATAATCAGTTTTGACTTAAAAAAAGATCAATCAAGCATCTTGTAACCTTTATCATGGTCAGACAAACTCTTTCTTGTATCCAATGATATATTGGTAGCATGTCCTATATCCATCTACAACAATACACATAACTTATAGTAGATCCTAGGTTCTTATAGAGGTAAAGAAATGTATTCAAATACGTAAAGTAGTCAATAGGAGCTTGTTTATTAATCTTGTTCAATATGTTTCATGTCATCCAATCAGAATCAGTGAGATTCATGCTACCCAAAATTTCAGGGTCAAGCTGAAATAAGTAAAATTCTCCAAAAAGCCATGAAAAAGGTAACTCTAAGAGGATATAATACCAGTTAAAGGATAGAAAAATGAGTCCTTTGACTAGAATATAACTTCTGTTATCTCCATCCTAACTGAGAGATGAGAGGTACTTTATAGTTAGTTCTTTTCAGAGAAATAGTAAAAAGAGTATATTATAATAAATTATTAATTTGTTATAGCTTGTTTATTCTTTTTTGTTTATATTATTTTGTAATTTTTATGGAGTTGACTAATTTGTTTATTAAATTAATTTTTATTTATTATAAATAGTTGATAATTTAATTTTATTTGTCTATTAAATTAATTGTTATTAATTTATTTTTGTTTTAATAAGTTAGTTTATTTATATATAACTTTAAAAAACTCTGTTATATTGTTTTTTTTTTAACCTGCAATCATGCCACAATGGTGTTTCTTTATTGAAAAATTGAAATGAATTTACAATATTTTACAGACTTTCACAAAGTGTCTAACTTATCTTCATACAAAAGTACTCAATCTAAGTCAGATTTTGGGAACAATATCTTGCTCCTCTAATAGATTGATAATAACATCTATCTACCAGGATCATTGCCAACAGTTTGTCACTGTTAATTGCCCAAAAACCAATGAATTGCTAAGTTAAAAAAGAGAAAGGGAACAATTCAAGGTTCATCAAAAAAATCCAAAAATAAAAACAACCTCTTCTCAAAAGAATCTGCCTAATTAGGATAGTTTTCTTGCTTCACTTAAACCTTGAAAAAAATCTTCTTTTTTACCACCTGTAGTATCAAACAAGTCAATTTAACTGGTCTTTCATTTAAGTGAGCATCAGATTAGAATATCTCAAGGAAAGCATTTAGACCTCAGCTTTTTTTCATTAAAGCTTTGTTATCATTTGAGGAACTTAGATAAGAGACAGGAGTTTACAATCCACATTACCAATCACTTGGTCTTTTGGTATTATGAAAGTTTTTATTGTCAAGGCCATGCTAGTTGTCATATAAAAGGATAAGATAGTAAAAATGTTAGTTTGATATTTTATATACTTGTTAATATATCTATTTACTATTTCGATTAGGTTTAGAAAAGATTGTTGTATTGTGATTGGATCTATGTGACTTGTAGTTATCTATGCCTTGCTTGTTTTATGTCTGTGATGTTTAATAGATCCTTTGATATTCTTCGAGTTGTGAATTTATTCATATCTGTTTGTCCATATTGTAGCAAGCTAATCGGTGAGTTTGTCGCTAATGACCAAAAGCTCGCATAACCTATGGATAAAAGAGTCCGTCCTTCTATCACACATATAAAACATAATACCAAAATCAAGGCAGAGGAGTAAAAAAATTTGGGTGAGTCTCAAGGTAGTTTTCCCTAAAACTACTTATAACTTCACTGTTATAACAATCTATCCAAAAGATTCGTCCTAAGATTTATCCTGAAATTCGTCCTGAGATTTGTTATTTTATTGAGTCATTGAAAATAGTTATATTTATACATTTTTACACATAGAGCTATTACATAATCACTATGGCTATTCTAGTATTATATCATGTATAAATTGCTTCTTGATTAGCTAATTTTCTATTACCTCAGTTCATAGTTTTTACCTTTTTGATGTGAATAGATTGTTCATGCATTCTTCTAGCTTGTAAGAAGTATGGTGATAATCAGCAATTGATTGTTTCATGTAAGCTTCAGTCACATCACAATCATCAGTCACATGACCATGGCAAAAATTCTGAACTTTGTTTGACTTCTTTGGTCTTTAACAATATATCATATAATAATTCTTTCTATTCTCTCATCATATTTGTAACAGTTTCTGTCACTTTATTATTATTCATCATAATTGAGTTGAGTATCTCCAATATTTCTTTTAGTACCACTACTCGGATTAGTAGTTTGAAGGTTCTGTGATTAACCAGCTGTATTTGTCTATATATGATTTCCTTGAAGCTCTTTTTGTGTTCCTTGTTAATGTGTATTGATGCATGTTTGATAAGAATCCTGTGAAAGTTTTTTCTCAGCATCTTTGTATTGTTGCTACACAAAAACAAGTGTGTAGTGTTCTCGACTTTTCTATATTTGTAGCATTTAGTATTCTTGTAGATTAGTGAATATCTGTTGTGTAGCTTGATCCTGATTGGAAGTTTTTTATATCAGAGACTAAAACTGAATTTTCTTATATGGTGATCTCTATGTGAAGTTACATGTTTGTTTATTTCAGATGGATGTATACTGCTAATTGTGTGTTTTTAATAGATGTTTTTGTAGTCTTTGTCTGTGAACCTGTATTGTGTCCTGTTCAATAGTTTCCATTTGGTTAGGCTGATAGTCTTATTGACTTGTTTCATTAGTTCTTTATATGATATATCTATCTATATTACAGTATATCGACTATATTTATTGGTACTATTCCTCTGTAAGATCATTTTATATTGATAAGTTTCCAGTTGCGTTTCATGTATGAGAAGATAGGATCAATTCTAGCTAATTTATCAGCTTTCTCATTGAGAGGAAGGCCTGTGTGTACTTTTACTTTGTGAATTGAGATATTTAGATTTTATTGTTTCCTAATATAGAAAAAAGTATCTATGATTGCCTTATTTGATTTTTTCCTCGCTTTGAGTCTATTAATGTTCATGGCTTCTGTTAGGTTTGTTATCGCAACTTGACTGTCAGTATACAGGTTGACTATGGTATTTTTGCTCAGGGTGCTTATCACTATAGTTATAGTCATCCGTTTTGTAGTTGTAGATGAGATATAAAGTTGTGTTTGTTCTTGAAATGTATGTTTTGTTCCTTTCTTATCCTTTATGATCCATCAAATCCCATATATAATCTGTTGCCACAGTTTGATATTGATCCATCTATATATATTGTGACCTGTTGAAAGTTCTTTAGTCACTATTGAATTGTTATCAGAATATTCTGGTCTTTACTCTTAGCTTGAAAATTTTATTAATGTTTGTTGTTTTTGTATTACTACTGTTAATTGTAACCTGTGATTAAATTCAGTCTAAATAGGGTGTTTTGGTGAGATTTTTTAACTCTTTCTTAGTAGAGCCTGGTAATATCTTGCATCATAGGGTACTTGCAGATTTATCCTTGTTTTTCTTTGATAAGATGCTTATTCTTTCTACTAAAACCTGAATTATGTGCTATCTTTTTGTTACAAATATGCAAGTTTTAGCCAATATGTCTCTTTCTTTATTTAAGGGGCATCCAGTATATTTTTTAGTGGTAACTGCTCTTCTACTCTTGAATAATATTTTAAAACTATAGTATTGGAGCTGTCATTATATTTTTTCTTGCTGATAACTTCCTTATTCTGCTTGAGTATTGCTTTTCAGTATGGGTTGTATGAGTTTTCTGTTGTCAGGGATCCGTCTTGACTATAAATTCAGTGATTACTTGTCTTATCTTCTATTCTATCTTGTATGCTAGCTAGAGTTGTGAAGTACTTTGTAATTTCCTTGTACTATTTTGAAGTATTCTTTTTCTTTATTTTATCTATAGTATCTAGTTCTCTTTAATATAATAGTCATATTCCTATTGAGTTGATGAACTGTTCAATGAATATCAGATTATGTTTTCTCAACATCTGCCTGTGCTGATGATACATTGAACTTGATATTGTTTCTTCAATTATGTTATCTATCTTTTTTATTCTTTGGAAAGTTTCAGTTCTTGACTCTAGTTGAAATTAGAAACCATGTTTTCTGTATATAGAGAATATCATGATATAGATTTTGTCCAGTCTTGATGAATAGTTGGATGAGATGTATCGTTACTACATTAGTTGACCAGAATAGGTTCTATAAGTTTTAAAGTCCCATCCCGAAGATTTTCCCTAGGGTTCCCTTGTCTTTCATCCTTTGTGGCCATGTCCTTAAGTGGAGTTGTAGTTACCTGTCT
Source organism: Acaulospora colombiana (assembly GCA_910592055.1). NCBI lineage: Eukaryota > Fungi > Glomeromycota > Glomeromycetes > Diversisporales > Acaulosporaceae > Acaulospora > Acaulospora colombiana. Next base: position 4,837 of record CAJVPT010007307.1, read on the forward strand.
CATATATGATTCAGATTGTGCTCTATATAGTTATATAAGAGAGTATTGGGAATTATATTAGTGAGACCACATCTGTGTTTATACTTTCTTATAATTTTATCCATCAAAGAGTTGCATTTGCTTTCAGGAAGTACTATGTCATTGAGTAGGTACTCTATACTTGGCATGAGTATATGATTTATTATGTATCTCATTTGTTTGTTTGCAGTTGCCTTCCAACTGATTAGTTTGCTAATTTTCTTTATTTTCTCTTCTATAAACTACTTTTGATATTTTTTTTTCCTGAATTGTCCAGCCATATTTCGAGCATCCTCATCAGTACACCTGGCTTGCTGCCTTTAATTATTTCTTCTTTGAGTATGAAGCTTCTCTTGAAATCTTCAAGCTACCTATTGATAATGATTAGCTGTAATTTCAGAGGGTTGATTTCAATGTCATTGTGGTTGACGAACTCTGTAGTAATATCTAGAGTTTTTTGCATCTTTTTCGGGTTGTCTGCTAGACATATTGTGTTATTCATGTATGCTATGGTCTTTACATTTAAGTATTTCTCTTTATAGGGCCCTTTAATGTCTTTTCTGAATTTCATTGTGTACCTAACCTCTTTTTGATTTATTGATTTCTGTTAAAAGGGGTCATAGAATATGCACTATAACAAAGGAGAGATTCAGATCTTTCACCAACTCTTTCTCGTAGATCCCTAACCACCATTTCCAAAGAAGCGTTCCTCCAAAACTTTATGTTTTGAGAATAATAAAACTTCAAAACTCTCTTTAAAAACACCTTCCCTGCTTGGCAGTAGTCATATTATACCCTTCTTGTTTACTTTTCCTCTTTACAAACCCCCTACCTAAGAAGTTAATGGCAAGAAAGCTTTTTTAGGAAGAAGAAACCAGACGAAAAAATACCCTCCCTCCCTCCCTATGGAGGTCCCAGAGTCTAGTAAGAAGTTTGGGCCAATAACTCCATGCCAGCCAGTAGGCAGACATCAATACCACAGGCAAAAACGGCTTCTCTCTCAGTGTGTAACAGTTTTCTTGATTTTTCTGGGGAATTTTGCCTACCCTAGCTTGACCCTGAATTTTCTGTTACACCAGATTCTGAATAGATTGATTGGCTAGAGTTTGGGACTGGTTACTCTATGGTTAGCAGAAATGTAAACAAGGATACACGTGACATAGAACGTGAATGCATTTCCTAAGTTCTATAAGAATCTTAGGTCCATCATAAGTCACCAGCTAGTTGTGCAGGTGGATAAACGTCACATGGACTGTGATCTCCTCTCTCTTATCAACTCCGAAAGTGTCAAGGCTATGGACTGAGTATTTTCTGAGGCAAAGTTGAGTGGATGAGTAGTTGTTAGGTGTCCCTTCATTCCTTCCCCTACTTCATTTTCTTGTAAATATTTTCAACCTTCCCCCTCCATTTTAATTTTAATTTTAACACTGACTAGTCGCAAGATTAGTACAAGAGATCTCCAACATCGGATAGTGTTGAGACTCTTGTGCGAGTCCTGACATGTTAGGTCCTGCAGTGGATGGCAACAAGCTAATCGGTGGATGCATTAGTATACTCTAGATAGTATCGATTCCTGAATATGGGATGGGTGAGCAATGCATAGCTTGTGTATCTCGTTTGTTCCCCACTTTGTTTTTGAAAGAGAAGTATTTACACTAGGTGGTCATGTATTTTTCTTATTCTGATTGGGTTAGACATAGATCGAGTTATAAAAATAGATAGCTTCCTGTTCTATTTCTCTCTAGTAATCTGTAAATTCTTAGACAGCATGGAAAAGTATTTATCCCGATTGTTGTTAAATATGATCTTTTATTAATAAAGTACTGGAGAAGATGTGGAATGAGCCAGTTTTAATAATAATAATAATGCTTTAAAACAGATTCAAAATGTATCAAATTAGTTTCAAATTGTTTTTGCATCGAATCCAAATCGAATTTAGATTCTGATCAGATTGAATCAAATCAAATTCAGATTCAAATCAGATCAAATCGAATCAAATTCGGATTCGAATCAAATTGGATCAAACTATTATAGTTCAAATTGAATCAGATCAGTTTAAAACAAATCAGATCTATATCTGATTTGTATTTATAAAAATCAGATCAGATCAAATCTAGTTAAAATCTGATCCAATTTGATCCATTGTGATCATTACTACAGTCCCATTGACCAAATACCTACTTATCTATACCATACTACATTCACAACAATCGACCAAACTGATATAGAAGAGTCAATCTCATCTTTTCCTCTGAACAAAGCACCTGGTCTCACTAAAATCTCCTATGAAGCCTGGAAACATATAGGCTCATATGTTCAAAAGATATTTGGAAAGCTCCTAAATGAAATCCTCCAAACCGGTTACATCCTAGCATCCTGAAAAAAATCAGTTATCACTCTACTCCTTAAAAAACTAGTGTAGTCACATGACATCTCGAATACCAGGCCAATAGCTCTAATTGAAATCAGTCACAAGATCTTTACAAAAATACTTAATACAAGATTATTCTCCATTATTGCCAACAATAATATCCTCTCGCAATCAAATTACACAGGTACAAAAGATAAAAGTACTATGAAGCCCATTTCTATCATTTGCTTCTTAATGAACACCTCGACCAATCTAATGGAAAAATTCTAGATAGCTTCATTTGACATTTCCAAAGCATACGATTCTGTCAATCTTGATAACCTCCTATTCGCCATGAATCGAATCAAAATCTTTCAACAAATTTCATTTATCATATTGAATTTACTAAGGTATAGATCCCTTCAATTCATATCATACTACAACCTTACCATTCCATTGTTGGTTTTCCAGGATCTAGATCAAGAAGAAATGATAGTACCCCTTTTCTGGACAATTTTTTATGACCTGATAATCTCTAAAATTGAGCAAAACCTGTCAAAGGGCAACAACATTTTTGCCTATATCAATGATGTAGCCATATTCATATATAAATTAAACAACCTTACAAGATGTCACTGATACCTTCATATTCTTCCTCAAGATAAATCATATTATATGCAATAAAAACAAGACAGACCTCATAAATAGCCACTCTTTCAAAAATAACGAATGCAGAAAGAAGCTTATAGTGAAAGATATATTGATACCTTCAAAGCCTTTGAACCAATCCATCAAGTATTTTGGAATTTACCTATCAGGCAAATCATCATCTATTGCTACAAAAAGAAAACTCAAAGAGAAAGTAAAAAACTACACCAAATATATAATGAAACAACGAAGTTGAAATGGATCTATAACAATCCAGGTTTCTAAATAGATCATCCCAGCTTAACTAGAGTATGCCCTGCAGGTAGCAGTAATCAAGGCCAATGACATACAAAAACTGCAAGCTCTTTTCAATTACCTCATCAAGTGTAAACTAGAAATAGAAAGAACAATCTCCAATAAAGCTTTATTTTCACAAGCTAGTTTTAACATCATATTTCTCAAAGCCCAAAAGGACCAAACCATTGTAAAACTTCTAACATAAACATTCAACTATAGCAAGACTCTTCCTTACATAAAAAAAGAGATCTTATCCATTCAAATGAGCATAGCAATTTGGGCTTGCCCAATATGTTAACCCAATATATTCCCAAAAATCAACTCCTGGATACTAGATGCAGCATTCACAGCCCTCTCATATAAAATCAATATTTGTTCTAATAATTGTTCATTCCAACACAAGGATCCATATCTATCAATAGGGCTTCACCTATCAATCAACAAATCAATAACCATTTTATTATCTAAATCTAATATCCAAAATATCAGACAGTTTCTTTGATACAAGTCTCCAGAAAAAAATACATGGTCAAAATTTCATACTAAAATTGGCAAAATCTCACCAGGCAAAACTCCACTTTGGTTCGAAAACTTCAAATCCAATATATCAAACCTAATTGGAGACACTCTCCCTCACTTAAACCTATATCCTTCATTCTGAGTATTTTTTAACAATGACAGGTTTGACTTTATTAAGAGACACAAAAACATCAAGAATACAGAAATTATAAAGGAAAGGCACTACATCCTCAAAAACAATAACAACAACAACAACCTATACCAATTGATTCCTTGTGCTTGTCCAGTACAACCTTGCATTGTCTCAAAACCTACTTCCAACACCAAGTCCACCTGGCATATCATGTAAAATAATCTTCCCTACCTCTTAAATAATATTAATGAACTCAGACACATGTTTGCTTCACAAGCACCTCAGAGCATCCCAATTATAAACATACCACTTCTTTCTTTACTTATACCCACAAGTTCTAAAAAGATATCTTTGTACCAACATTCTAATACCATTGAAATAGTAATTGATAACACCTCAACTCTCTATTCAAATCTTTCCCAAACATAAAATGAATTATGGACCATCTTAACAGATTTAATACAATCAATTCCAATTGATTCACATATCAAGTACAATCTCAAAAATCCTCTCAATTTCTTAACATCATTATACTCAAACAGAAATATTAAACTCCCTTATAGTCACTACAGTAATTATTGTCAAAACCTCTCCAAATCAGAAAACATTTCACTGATATTCAAAAAATACTCACCCATAACCAACATCATAACAAATCAAACTATAAAAGAGATATCTACACTTTTAATAAATAACTATAACACATCACCACTCATCAATAACCAAGTTGAAACCAGCTGCACTCAGTGAATTAAGTTTGTCAACTCATCAATTAACCTTATCGCCATCATTACTAGTCAAAACTGTCTCCTCAAATCCATCAATATTCAAGATTTCATCCTACTCAAAGAAGCAAACAAAAAGTACTGGTATACTGACAAATACTAGTTCCAGTCATTATCTGCATTTAGAACCAAAATTCTCTTTAATAGCCTCCCTACTAAAACCAAACTTTACAGCAGATATCCTTTACTCTACCCATTATTCAAATGTTCCCGATGTGACCACACAATTGAAAACCAAGAACATGTTTTCAACTGCATAAAGAATAGAGAATTACGTAACAAAAAACTTCTCAAATTTAACAACCTTCTTAAAAAATCTTACAAAAACAAAGCTAGAAAAAAACTTACCTTAATATCAATAAATTCTTTTATAAACAATAAAAGATATCAAAATATCATTAAATAAATACATTTTATAGAATCCATAGTACTTAAAGAAAAATAAATTTTGAGTTATTGATTTATACATTATTGTAAATTAAAGATAGAAATTAAATAAACATATCAATACTTGATTAAGCAACTTAAGAATAAAAGTTAAGTATGTTGGTTAAAATCCAAGTATACCATGTGAAAGTAATACACAAGTATCTAT
>CAJVPT010007308.1:0-10181 GCA_910592055.1 Acaulospora colombiana
ACTTAGAGTTTTAATAATTCTTAAAATAGAGACGAGTGAGTTAGGTAGAGACTTAGCTTTAGCAATACATTTTCAATATAAAGTATACATATGTTTAATAAAGCATACATACCTAGCCTGACAGAGGGTTTAAAAAAAAAAAAAAAAACTCTTTTCACTGATTTCCTTTTTTCTTAAAAATTTCCTTTTTTGATAATTTTCTTGGAAAAGAGAAGTCAGCTTAAAAAACATCTTATTTCTCAAAAATCTAAGACTTAATAACAAACTAATATATTCAACTATTTCCCAAAGAGATCACTCTATCAATTAAAAGAAGTTTTAGCAGTACAGTATTACACTAGCTTTACTTTATAAGAAAAGGAAAACATATCTACAAGTTGATTCACAGTAAGCTTAGGAGAGTCTAATATCAACTTTCCAAGCTTCTAGCCAGACCAGTATCAGTTCACACCTTTCTAGGCACTAGAATGAACTTTACAAACAATAGTTCTTACCAATAAATCAGGAAAAACTCAAAGTTCACAAAGCCCAGAAGGACATCAAAGGCTCCTAAGAACTAAACAGTAATGTATTTTGATTCTATATTCACCTATCTAAACATCAAAACAAGTTATGCGAATGCATACACATTAAAAAATTCAGTACCAAAACAAAATAGCAAAGTTTATTAAGTGTCTATGTAAAAATAACTTATTTTTTATAATAAAGGAGATCAACATCAAATCTGATCAATAAACAGAACTAAATAGGAAAGATCAATGACTTATCCAAGTAAACAAGACACTAAACAAGACAACAAACAATTAATCTTATGTATCTTGCTAAATATAAACAAATAAACAAATTAAGGATAAACAAAACAACAAATTAGCATTTTATTCTCCTTTACACATTATCAATATAGCAAAGGAATGGAGAATTATACAAATTGTTAAGAAGAGAGAGCTACACATCCTTGATACAATTGTCAAAATAGCTGAAAAATATGATCAAAGGAAAGAAACATGGGCTATCCAAATCATCTTCAATACTCTCACTACACAAGACAAATCCAATCAGACATCAGGACCAACAGAATATTCAATACTCGATAATATCCTCGCAAAAATTTTAAATATAGACCCAACTATATTCATTAAAGTAAAGGTTTTTAAAACACATATCCTATACTTATGAACACAAGGTCAAGGAAGAGAAGAAGACCTTATGGCACCCTTCTTGGAAGAAAAAGTCAGACATATCTTGAAGCAAGATACTTTCACAAATGGTCTCCTCCTTTATACTTCAAAATTTTTCAGACCAAGTATGAGTTATAAACTCCATAATAGAAAATTCAACTTCAGATAAGAACATCACTCCAAATGAGAATATAAAAGTTCAATCAACAATAGAGATTGAAATTCTGAATAACATCAAAGTTGAAATGGGTGATAAAAATATAGAGAAAGACTAAAAAAAGAACTTGAAATGGTAAATATTCAAGAAAGAGTTGAAGGAGAAAATATAGCAGAATAAATCTTCTACAATACATAAAACAGATCCAAGCCATCCAGTTTAAATCCATTTCATATTACCAAGAAAGGAGAATTAAAGGTTGGAATCCTTACTTCCAGAATACCATAAGATACAGAAAAAGAATGTTTAGTCTATCTCCAAGGTGCCTTGAGTCTACTTAAAAACATGCTATCATTCAAAAAAGACTTCCTCAATGGTAACACCTGGACAACTTTTACCTTTGAAGAAATGTAAAATGTCTTACAATATATAAAAAAGATTAATAAGAAAAAAGAAGAAAACTTTACCTTGATATCTATACAAGCAGAAAAATGGAAAACTTCATATTCACCACCAGAAAAGAAATTCTTTAAACAAGATAGTAGAAGAAGAAAACAAGACAGTGGTTGTCATATTAATAGATCTTGACCACAGTTATACCTATCAAGAAATCAAGACTGCCTTACAAAAATATGGAAAGGTTTCAAATTCTATATTTATAACTACTCTTGCTCTCAAAGAAGAATCAAAGCATGACTCATCTCAAATCAGCAAGATCTGGAGAATAGATGGTTCATTCATGTCAAAGTAGATACCTTCAAGGCAATTTTTACTCAATATGAACCAGACAACCATGAAGTTGATACCATTCTCAAAAACCATAACAGTCAATCCTTGTGACTATATGATATATACAATACCTTCACAAGTCTTATAGCAAGAGCAACATAGCATGCAGGAGCCAAAGCATGTTACATATCAAGAAATTCTTTTACTTTGAAAAAAAAAGAATATACAGTAGTCTGTTTCGCAATAGCAGAAAATTTGCACAAGGCCCTGAGATAACATATATCTATACATGATCACAAAATCAGCTGGAGTACTAAAGAGCACTTTAGGAAGGACACAATGTATGATAAAGAAGTGACCAAAATAGAGAGTAGTAATTACAACAAAGAAAAAGTTCATTCTAAAACAACACATACTGAACTATGCTCAAGACAACTGGGTCAAAATGACATCAGAAACAACAACAAAACAAACTGGACTACAACATCTGAGGATAATTAAGAGACTGAAAGAGACTCTAAAAAAAGGACAGACCTGGGAAAAAAGGAAAAATAAAAAAGATGCAACTTCCAAGACAGCAAATACATGGCTGAAATATCAAACACTCCTAGACATTTTACTATTGATAGTAATAGAGAGCCAATCAATCACTATAATAGAAGAAAAAGTCTGTATAATAGGTCGCAAAGCCCTTATCTGAAAAGTGAAAGTGATCAAGATCTCCTGTATCAGATCCTAAATAATCTCAAGTGATTAAATAGTAGAATAAACATAATCGAGAAAAAAATAGGTAACCAGAACAGGATAAGAGGAAGGTGATGGAATAATCACTCCTAAAAAGCATCAGTCCAATCAAGGTACACCAGGAGAGAGTTTGATTCACAAAAAGAATCAAGCTTATCCTGGAAGAAAAAAGTGACTATAGAAATAATAACAGAAACTAATACAATCCTTCCTAGTACAACACATACCATGCCATTAGATGAGTTTATCAGTACAATTAAAAAGAATACCATTAATAAACTAGACAAAGAACAAATATTATATAAGAAAAATACTATTGATAACTTCACACTAGACAATACTATTACTATTAAACACATAATATTAGAGGCATTAATACTAGTTTTGAGCAACATGGTCTCACAGATATCTTATTAAAAGGATTTAGATTTGGAATAAAATGGTTGAGTTTTGAGTTCTGTCAGAACTGCAAAGAGTGATCTGCAGTAGTGACCTGTAGGCAATAATATTAAAAGTTGGAAGGGTCTTTACCTAAACTTTTAATGGAGTAAAAAATCACTCCCAAAGTTGCACTTAGAGTAATTATTGAGATGAGTGAGCTAGTTAAAGTTTTAGCTTTAGTGATTCATACTATATGTACAGCTTACAATTGTTTAATAAAGCACATATAACTAGCCTGACAGAGGGTTTAAAAAAAAAAAAAAAAAACTAGTCTTGAGCAACATAGATTATTTAGGCTTATACAAGATCTTAATATAAATATACTAGGGATTTGTGAAACTAAACTAATAGAAGAAACAGCAGACTTCACTTTTAATCTACAACAAACGCACAAATTCTTTCACAGCTATAATAATAAAAAACTTAGAGGGTCTGAAGTAGGGTTTCTTATTAAAAAAAATATTGGGAAAAAGCTAGAATCAATCGAAAGAATAGAAGGATATATAATAGGAGCTAACTTCCTATCAACAAGAAGCAAACTTTGTATTTAACAAGTGTATTTGCCATCTGAGAAAGCTGAAAGTAAATGGCTATAACAGCTACTTCAAAACAAGGTTCTAGATAAGCAAAGAAACCACTTTAAAGTTATAATCATGGGTGACTTTAATGCAATTGTCAACTCAATAGTGAATCTATTACCATTTATAAACAAAACAATTCAAAAATACAGAAAAGCAAAAATAGGTCTCTTCACTTTTTAGAAGACTAGAATTATATAGATATTCAAAACTCCTGGAAAGAAGAATGGAATATCACCTTCACATAGACAAATAACTCAGCACACAGTAGAATTGACTATATCTGGATATCACCAGAAATTAGCTTAAACAATATATACGAGTTTAAAAATATTCCAGTGGAGACACTAGTGGGTAGTGACCATATCCTGCTATTAACAAGAATGACAACAAACAATCTGCTCAAAAACTAGGTACAAGAGTAATATAGAACAAAAGGTAAAAAAAAATATCAGATCCAGGCAACTCCACTGTGGAACAATGGAAGAAATTTAAACTCTGGATAGAATGCAAGTTTCCAGAAATTGATGCACAGGTTTCCTGGCATAAAACTGAGAACAACTCTCAAGAACTCAAAAAGGCCTGACAAGAACTTGAAACTATAATCATTAAGGGTACATACAAGTGCCTCAAGAAGAAAAGAGTCTATTCCATTTCTAGCAGAAAAAAAGAAATTAAGACGGGATCAGTAATCCCAAAGAAGAATTTTGAAGACTATAGAGAAACCAATAAGATCCACTTTCTTCTAAAGAAAATCCAAGTTAACTGGGATATGAAGACCACAGAAGACACAGAAAATATAGAGAAGGCCATTCAGAATTTACAAGGTACTTATAAATCCCTTGATAAAGAACTAGTATCTCCCCAGTCACAAGAAAAGATTTCAAAGCAATTGAAAAAAATCACTAAGATAGAACATACACTCAGAATGATATGCAAGAAAAAAGAAAGTCTTCATATCAGAAATCAAATAAAAAAGGCTCTGGATAATAGATATAATGATCTTAGATCCAATTAGAAGTGGATGCTAGGCTCAGTCCTAAACTATAAAAAACTAAGAATTACATTAGATCGGATGCTAACCACAAATCAGGAAGGGAAAGAATACATTGCTACTAATCTCAAACTATCAGAAGCAAGGTTGAAGAATATCACAAAAGAATATTCAAAAAGAGAAATGTCAACTTCAAGAATTTAGACCCCTCCTGAAAAAAGAATACCAATTCAAGGAATAGATCAATCCAACATGGTATTCACCTTTAACAGAAGAAATCAAAGTAGAAGAGCTCGAAGCTACTTTATAATCTCTTCTAAACAACAAGGCTGCTGGCCTCTCATACATCAGCTACAAAATGCTCAAACATTTAGGGATCAAAGGAAAAGGAACTTTATGTCTTTTTTTTAATAAAGTTTTAAGCACAGGTTGAATACCTAAGAAATAGAAAAGTAGCAATATCTATTCTATTCCCAAACCAAAGCCTTTGAAATGTGATCTGAGCAATACAAGACCCATCGTCTTTTTAAAAACAGCTCAAAAATGCTTTATCAAGATCCTTACCAACTGCCTATTAGCTATTTGCAAGCAATACAAAATATTAAAAGGACCAAATTTGCTAGGCTACAGAAAGAGAGTATAGCAGAGCCTATCTACCTACTGAAAAAGGCTAAAGAAAAGAAAAAAAATCTATAGATCCTATTTCAAAATACTACAAAGATATATAATATAATATCTCTGCACATGCTTGAAAAGGCCATAGATCAGATTCGAATCTCTATAACCATTAAGAAGCTCATAATAAACCTCTTCAAAGACAAAAGTTGTAGTATTATCCTTCCCAATAGACTATTTAATCCAATAGTGGCAGGGGATGGGATAGATCAAGGAGAAACGATCTCTCCATTATTATGAAGAATCTTCTATAATCCACTTTTATACAAAATCCAAAACAACAGTAACCTGAATTATTTCATGGAAGAAGAATAGTCTTCCAACTTTAGTAAACCTGAAGAAAGAATAAAGCTCTTCTTAAGGTAGGCAGTAATTGCTTACATGGATAACACAACCTGGATTGTCAAATTCAAGGAAGACCTGGAAAAGATCCTGAAAGAAGCAAAAAAGTTCTATATAGCAAATGACTTTTAGATCAATGCAAAGAAGTCAATCCTCCTTATTATCAACTGAAACCCACAAGTCTCTGGAACTGTTCAGGCTGGAACAGAAAATACTATAGTTCATAAAATCAACAACAAGGACCAGGCTAGATTTCTTGATATTTGGCTAGGATTGAGACAAAAAAACCAGGACATTATCAGTCTTATAAAATCAGAGATCAGAACAGTAGTCCAGGCAATAATTAAAAAGAAGCTGACAAAAAAACATGCTCGATATGTTATCAATAAGGTTCTTATTTCAAGAATAGAATACAGAACGCAACACACATATCTGAGTAAAAAAACATATAATGATCTTATAACTATGTTTAGGAATGTATTCAAGAACAAAACTCTAGTCTGTGGAATGATCCCAAACAGTTATATTCATAATAAGGAATATACGGTCTCAAAAGTATCTAGGAGATACAGCTAGAAAGTCATATATCTGTACTTATCTATCAGCTTAACAATAATGAATCCCCTGGTATTGCTACCATAATTAGATTGAAACAAAGCCAAATCAAATGTTGGGAGCCAGGCAATATCCTAAGCAATTCTATCAACTCTTTCAAACTGATAAAAGAAAACTTGGCAGCTACGACACTGGCTCTAGCAAATAGCATACAAGTTACTTTTCAAAGTTGGAGATGGAAAAACATATTCGATTATTAGGGAGATATCTTATCAATCAAACCTATATTGCAAGAGGATAGAAAATATGAAAAAGTTATTCCATCACTATGAAAACACAAGATCATATTTCTAGACCAGCTTATCAATACCATCACAATAACACTTAAGGAATAAAGAGCAATTCAAATCCTTTATAGCAGATGCAAGGGACCAGTTCTCTCCTGGTACAAAAAAAGTGAAGGAAAAAATAACAGTAAATCAAGATCTCCTACAAAACTCTCTACATGGGCTTGAATGAATAGTTTACAATATGAAAACTGAGGTATTTTCAACAAATCCAGATAGAAGAAAGATTTATTGAACAGTTCAGGCTAATACTCCAACAGATATATGGAAAAAGACAGCATTCATAAATAACAAAACCTATTTCACCCCATATCAGCTAGTATATGATTCTACTAGTAACAATACTCATCTTCAACCAGACAGTACAGAGCAGAAATTAGAAGTAGTCCTGTCACATATCTACCTTCTCCCATAGCTTAATTGACATAATAATCTAAGAAAAAGGAAACAAATTCTTCAGCCAGGAAACCCTACAGACTGGCAAACAAATGTATTTCAGTAAACAGTGGTTTTACCAACTTCCAGACCAGTCAAAGTAGAGATTCAAGTGGAAGATTAAAATATCACACTAATAAAAAAAGCTATACAAACAGAAGAACACAAAGATGAACTTAAGAGTATTCTAAGATATAACAAAAGGAATATGACTAATCAGCTTACATTTTACACAGATGGCTCTTATAAAAAAGGGATAAAAGATGGGGAATTTGAAATGAGTTTAGCTTGGATCCTAATAGAGGAAGACAAAATAGTTAAACAGTTCTCAGCAGGAGCTTCCACATGGCCATCAACAATCAGAGCAGAAATTCTAACTATTCTCACTGCACTGTATACAGCCTCTCAAAATACAATAGTTATGATCTACACTAACTGCAACACTGCAGTCAAAGTATAGAAATTCATCAGCTCACAAATAGAGACATCTACAAGAAGATGGATAAAGATCATTAACTGGTCACTTTAGAATAAGATCAAGGACCTAGTAAAGAAGAAAGACCTGAATCTTTAAAGCCTACAGAATTAACAGATTCAATAATCAAGTAGACTTACTTGCCAAACAGGCCAGGCAAAAGAATCCAATAACTTGGTATCAGCTACTAGAACTAGGAAGAGTTCTCATGATAGCAGCATGGAAAGAACATACAATAGAAATTGGTATCAAAGATTTCATTAAAATATTTAATAAGAAAAAGATTGGATTAGACTAAACAACACAGAAACGAATCCAGAATCTTTGGATCCAAAATGATAAAATTATAGACTGGCTAACCTTCTGGAACCAGTTCAATCCAATCAATACCTTTGATACCTTTTTTAAAATCAATAAAGACAAAAGTTTCCTAACTAACTTAACTCACAATAAACTTCTAGTTTTACAGATACTTAAAAAGAGAAACCAGATATATACAGTATATTATGACTACTTGCCTAGCATGTGAACTTCAAGAAGAGACACTAGAACATCTTTTTGAATGCCTAGCTACTAGGAAAACTCAGAAGAACTTATAACAGAAGGCAAACAAAAAGATCAAGAAACTCATCAGTAAAGAAATAAAAGATAAGAAAGAAGTTTAACCTAAAATAAGTGACTGGATAGACAAATGGTTAAAAGAGATTCAGAAATCTGACAGGAACCTTTTCAATATCATCTGTGGATATATGGAAGAAACAAGACCACCTCCTTGAAAAAGTATCTCAAAGAGTAGCTAAAAATCTCACCAGCAAATACATAGGATATAATTAATAAACTTTGTCAAAAGATAAGAGCAAACTTTAAAAAGAAGATCTGGAATACTTGTTGTGCCAAAGTTATAGAATGGGAAAAGAAACAAACCATTATAGAAAAGGACAAAAGAAAACAAGAGGTCCAAGTCCAGACCTGATGAACAGATCAAACAAGATCATAAAGAATTGCCATTACTTCTAGAGGATTCAAACCTGGAGAACATTAAAGAAATAGAAGAAAAGAAGTATATAGTAATTATTAAGGATTGGGTTTGTCACAGAACTAAGTGATTTGGTTTTTAACTGCAGACAGAACTTAGAATAATTTACAGTAATGACCTGTAGGCAATGATTTTATTAATTAAAGGAATTATCCAAATTAGTAAAGGAGTGAAATATCATTTCCTAGATTGTATTTAGAAAAATGGTTTTTTTGATGATGAGTGAATCAGTATATGAAAGTTACAACAATTTATAAATACCTAATATATATACAATAAAGACATACCATACTGATCTGATTGCAGGTTAAAAAATATATATATATATTAAGCAAGAAAAAAAACTTTTTCCGCTGATCCCCTTTTTCCTTAAAAATTTCCTTTTTTGATAATTTTCTTGAAAAAGAGAAGCCAGCCTAAAAAATACCTTATTCCTCAAAGATCCAAGACTTAATAACAAACTAGAATATTCAACCATTCTGCCAAAAAACTATTCTATTAATTAAAAGAAGTTTTGATAGTACAGCTAATGATGAGTCCCTTAAGTATTTAGCATATAAAATTTCACAGATCACTTATGTCCCTTTTTGAGAGACAAATTCATAACTCTTCACTTTAATAGGGACAAAAGTTTGGAAATGCTATAAATCAATGATTTGAATAATGGAGAACAAATGTGGATAGTTTTTTCATAATTATTAATTTAAAAATTTTAATGTTTCCTAGTAAGGGATATTTGACTTATGTCTCTAACCCTCCTTTAGAAACCTATCTTTAAGTATAGCATTACACTAGTTTTACTTTACAAATAAAGGAAAACACATCTACAAGCTGATTCACAGCAAGCTTAGAAGAGTCCAATATCAACTTCTCAAGCTTCTAGACAGGTCAGTATCAGTTTACACCTTTTTAGACACTAAAAGGAACTTTACAAACAATGGTTTCTACTGTGATCAAATTTATATTTGATCGATGTATCCAAGTGGAATTGCTTTTAAAATAACAATTCCCAAAGAAAGAATTAAAGAAACAGTTTATAATAATTAAAGAAGTGTTCAAGAATAAATTCACCAAGAATTCTTTAAACAGTGTTATACAATGTTTCATAAGAAATATGGTTCGCTCAGAACCAAAGTTTATTAATAAATTAAGAAAGCTAGAACAATTCCTTTAGTCCTAAAATCAAAAGAAGATATCCAATCTTTCAAAAGAAAAGTGAAGTTATTCCTAAACTTCCAAAGTCAAGTGAAGTTATCTAAAAACTTATCCTACTTTTGAGCAAATTATGACTGCTTATATACTTGTAAAAATGGACCACTTGGGCCTCCTAGACCTCCTGGGTTTCCTGGGCTGCCTGATCTATAGTAAATTATGTCACATGCTACATTTGATAAAGTGATCTATGCCAATCAAGTATCAATAAGAATATCAAAGAATATCAAAGAAACAATTATAAATAAATAGATAAAAATAGAAATAGAATGAAGATAATGCC
>CAJVPT010007309.1:0-10180 GCA_910592055.1 Acaulospora colombiana
GTGTGTGCGCTGGGAGACATTCAGCGGGGATGGTTGTATGCTGCTCGTAATTTCTGGTGTGGGGGAGCGAATAATGATGGGTGAAATTCTCGAGAGAGCGGAAGGATGAGGTAACAATGATTTGACCGTTCCTATACAGTATGTGAACCATCTTATCTTTTCAACGCATTCACACCTAAAACAATAAAAACGCAAATGCATGTACGATCTCGTGTCTCTCCCTAACTTCTTTAATGATGATAACTTTCTCATGGAATTTTCTAGACCTCGCAATCGAACCATCTCGCAGGTATCCCGCGCCTGCGCCAAGTGTTTCAGGGTTGCGTGACGATCGACCGATGTGTGATGCATTTTTCTCGAATTTGCCAGCTTTTTTTTTTTTTTTTTTTTTTTTCCTTGCTGGTTACGACTTTTTGGGAAGATCAAATTTACCGATGATTGATTCGCACCCCTGTTTCCTTATAAACGACGAACTCCCTATTCTGAGTCTTTCCTGTTTAAACATCTTCCTGGGAGCTTTCTATAATTCTGTTGTCAACCATTTAATATTTACTATTTATTATTTTATGGTAACATGACACATACTCAAATCAAGATATCATGAAGTGAAGTGGGGGGGGGGGAATGGTGGAAAGGGGAATTTTTCTAACAATGGATGATGATAATTGCCGATAAAGATCAATGAACAATAGCTCACCGCGATCGAGCATTTGTTGTTTACATTGGAAAGCGGTGACTGCAGAGCCATGCCCTTTTTCGACAGCGTTACAAGATCACACAGGTTTACCCTTTCATCAATCTCTAACCAAATTGACACCAACAATACCGGGGACGACAGATTTAACAATGTCGAGGTTCGAGATACTGTACCTGTCGTACTTTAATGTTTACGAGCCTGTCATGTCATCGACAATCGAATTAAAATTCAATTTCCTTTCACAAATTACATATTAATCGATCCTCTACTTTTTTGTCGTCCTTTACTTAAAAAAGAAAAAAAAAAAAGAATTCTGCGGTTATAAAGTGCGTCCATCCATTTACCAATTTACCTATTTTCAATCAATCATTTACACATTTATTTATTTATTTATTCATTTCACGGTATGTGAAATCCAACACCACAGTAATTGACATACGACCGACTCATTTCACGCAGATAATTTCGTAATGCTCATAGTGATCTAACCAAAATTTCAATTTATACCATTTTCAGAACAAGATAGATTTACGACCGACTAGGTATTATTGTCATTTAACTGATGAGCTGCGATGCCGCTGCTGTCAGTCATTCATCGAACAAAGCTTGCATTATGATGTATTGTGGTAATATCCGATTGAAATTGATGACTTCCAAGAATGATTTACGGGTGATAAGACGGACTATCGATTCATTTGTTGAATGAAAAGGGATGATTATTTAATATCGTAAGACTCACACACTCCTTTATTTTCGTCATGGAATTGATGACTCGGTGACGATGGTGTTGATGACCTTCGTGCAGGAAACAATCAGGTGATGTGTGAGACCGACTTCAAATGAAATTCTCCCTAAAGAGAATGTGATTCGACCTTATAACATCACCGCTCAGGAGCTAACCCCCAAATTAACAACAATCAGTTGCAATAATCAAATAATTAAGCAACTGATCGACGTTCGACTCAAACTATGAAAAACCCGATGATGTGCACCAAAAGGACTACGAGATGAATGATGGGAATTCATTATAGGGCATCATAAACGATAATCGGGATCGTGGCCCTATCTTTATTCTTTTTTTTTTTTTTTTTGTGAAAGTTTTCACGAAAATTGATGTTCAGGGGTGGTAATTCGGGAGCAATTTATTGTGTCGTGGTAGCACGTAGGTACGTATGTACGTTTTGCGTTCGATTGACACCACCACATAACATCGTCATTAAACTTGTCTTATTCATGCTATCATTTTTAGCAGAACGGAGTGTCTCCGGTCACAGATGGTTAAAAAAAAAAAAAAAAATGGGTTGATTGAATTGTTGTATATTGTTGTCAAAAAATGATGTTGGACAAGATGATGGTGATAGAAGGATGGTTATTTTGTGGGGAATGCGGTGCGTTAATGGTATGCATGTATGCTAAAGTTTAACGTGCTAGTATAACACCAATTAAGTGGTTTAAGGTTATTATTATTATTATTACTATTATTATTATTATATCGCACTGTACCACGCTAATAGTGATATGTATAATTTTACGTGTGCGTACAGTGCGTAGGAACTCTGAAACATGCTTTTTGAAGTATTTGATTAGATTGAACTACATTATCAAGGAAACTCTATTCCACGCGCATAAATCTTCTTGGCACCTATCCATCCTAGAGTCACCTCACCCCAAACGTGACCCTGATAAAATTTTTTTTTTGGTCACAATTTATTCTCACCGGTAAGTTATTCCCACGTATCGGTGTACCTTTTATGTTCGCACATTTAAATATGCACAATTTTCATTATTGCTTGAATTATTATTATTATTAGAAATCACATACGGTGGTATCATTGTGAATATCGGAACAATCAAGTATTGTGTATTCTGCTCACGCGCGCAGTAGAAAAAAAAAAAAAAAAACGAACCGAGCATTGAAAAAATAGGAGAATGAGTTATTGTTTGTTTGTTTATATGTATGTATGTAAAACTGACAACTGCTTCCGATGGATGCTCACACTTCAACACACCGTTACAATAGTTAGCGACTCAATTTCCTTACGGTTTTGCTATTTTAGTATAAGAAGTTGCTTGGTCTCACTCGATTAACTTTCAACAATGGATCTAACGTTGACAATAATTGAAACAGATGAACAGCTTCCAGATTTTGACAGCTTACGCCAACTCACGATTCGGTTTTACGCACAAACGGTCCCTTTATTTTGCACATGTTTCCACTTGTTACAACGCTTTGCAATCAAAGACATTATTCCTTCTTTAAACATGACGCACTTTTCACATAAATTATTATCATTACTATTATTTTCAAAAAAAAAAGTAATAATAATAGTGTAAGTATCTGTTGCATGATCATGATTAATAATATGATTAATAATATGAATGAATCATTTTCTTGGCTTCCCAATTAAAAGATTTCGAATTCACCGTATATTTCTGATGCATCTATTTCTCAAATAATATCACCGACAATAATACCATAACGAATGCGCAATAAACCGTATGTTTGCAACAGACTTCCGCCATTCACCTGTCAATAGTGAGTGATAAAATGATGAATTATTTGATTAAATAATTATTTGATTAATAATTATTAATCTGAAAAAAATTAATTTATCAATGAATTGTCGAAAAAATATAATTTTATAAAACTATTGTGATCAGTGATTTCATTTCCGAAGAGAAAATTTTTGATTCGATTAATAATCAATTGATACTATGTGTGGAGTCTTTTTTTAAATTGTAAATTGTAAATTATAATTTTTTTTTTTTTTTTAAAAAAAAAATAATAATAATAATTCATAAAAAAACAAACTATTATATGTAAAAATTTTTTTAAAAAAATTTTTTTTAAAAAATCAAAAATATTTGTTATATAATAATTTGTTACAATAATTTTTAATAAAGGATCTTTGAAATAGAATATTTGCGACGCTCTTTAATAATTAAAGCACCGACATTTTTTCTAAGATCAGAAAACTTATTTGACTCATCCGTGATCATAAAATTTATCGAGTTCGCCTAGGATCAGGCAACCATCTTTATTGAATACGATGTAATATAACATACGCAAACACCGCACATTTCCAAAATTTATGTATGAGATTACACCAGACGGAAATAGATATGTATATCGTATTTTTAATGTTGAGACCATTTGGATGATTAATAATTAGTCGAGTAGACAAGTGCATGGGATGATATCATGTGCGAGGTGATTGAATATAGAAGGTGATGTTACCGGGCGGACTAAAAATAGAAACGGGGTTCTTTTCGCAAAAAAAAAAAAAAAAAAAAAAAGAAAAAAAAAAAATTTTTTTTTTTTTTTTTAAGAAATGGGGTGGCCACAATTGTGACCTGCTTGAATGATGTCTGGATAAAGAGAATAAGGAATTATTATATACTCATGTACGTTCGTAAATTAAGCTGAGAACGGTAACCTCAATGATATACATATGATAAATAATCAATAATGAGCTCATACAAAAAATTTAATCAATAATGGTATTATCATCGACAATACCTAACGGTAAAATGTTCGTTATGAATACGGATATATATATATATATATATATATATATATATATGTATATGTACATATATACGTATGTATGTATGTATGTATGTATGTATGTATGTATGTATATACTGTATATGTTATCACATATAATAGTATGCAATAATTAAAAGGGAGTAAAAAAAGGTGTGGTGAAATGAAAGACCTAATCGAATAACGGTGTGCCCTGCGTGTTGAGAGGGTAAGATGGGTGGTCGCAATGATAGAGTTCCGCGGGTGATAATGTACGATTGATATCTGGGTGAACGTTAAATTAAAAAATTTACCATTCCACATAGCCTTTTTTTTTGTTAATAAAGAAAAAAAAAAAAAAATAAAAAAATATGGGGTGCATGTGTGTTATTCTACACGACATATTGTATTCTGGTATTTCTTACTCGATTTAGATTATTCAACCGGATGTGTACGATATTGTTTTATTTTTTAGATACTTAAATTCTTTTATTTCGATTTTCGGCTATCTCCCGTCCATCATGACACCCGCACTACCCTAATAAAATGATCTTTCTCTGATTGTCACCGGACAATGAATGGGCTAGCGGTTAATTCCATAGTGCCGGCACAACGGCGATTGGCTCCGTCGAGGTAGTTGTTAAAAAGAAGGCATGCGGTATGCACAGTATGGAGTGAAGTGGTGGATAATTTCGAAGGGAAAGAAAAAAAGATTTATTGGCAAATGCGACGGATGAGATCTTTTTAACGCATCAACATCAAAAGTTACACCGAATAACTATGACACACCCGTATGTGCTTACAATGCGTTCCAATCTAAAAAGAGTTTGTGCGTTGCTCAAAAATATTTTTGAGGTTAAGCATCATTCGGAGTAAGGTTGATTAGCGAGTCCTGTGAGAACAAGTCGTCTGAGCGTATATGCATCACTGAGTGCACCCTATTGCTTTATTTTGATTCATTTGACCATGCGCTTGTTGACAACTGGTTTTCGGTGTGCAAAAGTGGGTTCAACTCTAAAATGGGTAAATTGGTTAAACATGTTATTCGCGACTGCCCAATTACTCTATACAGAGAATTAGTAATGATGGTGATGTTAACAAAGGTCTGAAAATTCACGAACAGGGACGCACATAACCGAAAAAACATTTGCATGACAAAAAAACTGGATTAGATCACATCAATATTTGGATGGACGTTCGGTCACACGAGTCACCGATTGAACTAAGAGGGAATGGTTGAAAAGCTGGGAACGGTCGACGAGAGAATGAATGATTAAGTGGGTGAGTGGAATAGCGGGGATGGCGAGAGTGAGTGAGCGAGCGAGTGTAGGTGAGAATGAATTACGGTGGGGATTGGCTGTCGACTGTCGAACATGTCTTGACCGTAACAGGCCAACAGATTTGCTGCAACGATCAAATTCCCGATTTCACCATCCGACATTACGACAAAATTCAATTGTCATGATGCATTTCTGAGTGTCACGAACGTATCAGTACTTACGAACCAGTTGATCATACAGACACGCAAGATACATTATGTATGCACATACAGTATATACAGGCATACATATTTACATAGGTGTATATATAGAACTATGTATATATGTGGAATCATCTTCCATTTCGTCATTGAACATTGTGTTGTAAGATGTCATTGTTTATGATCTATCCTTGTGAACAGAGGCACGATGCGACGACATCTTGTCGTTTTTACCCTTTATGGTATTACCCGTAAAAGAAATTTATTCCGAAAGAGAACACGTAATACACCTTTTTACGAACCACCATCCCATAACCTATTGTGGTGTCACCAAATTCAATTACGTAATTATTATTGTTGTTATTGATAAGATAACGAGAAAGAAATATGGGAAATGATAAGATAAGTGAAGCCGGGTGAAAGTGTCACAAATATGAAAAAGGGAAGATTGGGTGTCAAATGTACAATGCGCATATATATTCAATTAAGATTAAAACATGGTGGTCGACCTACACATCTGTGTGCGTGTATGTGATGTGACTTTCACCTTTGTACAAGAAAAAAAAAAAAAAAGACGGTCATGAAGATGTTTGTTTTTATTTTGTTTAGTAATATAGAAATGGTTGCGAGAAGACCGTCCTCTCATTGGTCTCCTATTCTCGATTCTTTTTTTGGCGGGAAAAGGTTACTGCATCAGTGCAAGTAATCTTGTTTAGTGGAACCGACTTTTAAGCAACAACTGGTTAATCTGTGCCTGTGTATGGTGTGATTATGAATGAGAAGGGGAGGAGCGGAGGTACTAGGAGAGTTCTAGAATATCGGCATACTTTGTACCCGAGAGTGTCATACACCGCAGCTGGCACAACACACCTTAGATCATCTCACCTAGCAAAAAAAAAAAAAAAAAATTATTCGATTTTACATTAATATTGTTCTCCTGTCGAGGGGATGTTGAAAGGGTTTATTAGTAAGACATGATTGTTGTTCCTTGAAAAGGAAAAATTGTTCAGTCACACTGGGTGGTAAAAGTTCACTTATTTGGTAAAAGCGTAAGATCATTTATTTATATAGCAGAATGAAATGATTTAATAAGCAACAAATGGATATATTACGTATCGCTGCTGCGTGTCGTCTCACCGCACTGAAACTCAGTAAATCAGATATTAAATTTTTGTACCTACCAAAACCTTATTCTTCTCCCGCCAAAACACACACTTGTCGCACCAGAAACCTGCGTATCGGTATGCACGTACAGTATGTGCGTACTTACCACACCACACCACCATCACCTTACCCACTCTGTTCGCATTGTTGAATGAAAATTATTAATTCATCGTGTCCTAATGTCTATCATTCTTCACACCATGAGGTGCTATGGATTCAGGTTCCCCATCAAGTTACCATCCAGTTATTCATTATTCAAGTAGCAATGAAGAAAATTGGTGTCATGGAAGGGTTTCAAGTGGTGAGATGTCACAATTTCCAAAGCGTCGCGAGTGTTCTAAAAATTTTTTTTGAAAAATGTGAATTTCACCTCCGGAATGTCAATCGTCAAAGCATCGACATCGTTCTTGAAGTGTGCCAAGCGCTGATGCCACCTGGAAATGACGATTCCGCACCTTACGAAATTTTAAATATAATTAATTAATTATTTATTTATTCGATGTTTATTTGGTAGCATGCACCTATTCATTCATTCATTTATTTATTTATTTATTTATTTATTTATTCATTTATTTATTCATTCATTTATTTATTCAGTTGCTCGTTCCTCATCCCACCTTCAAGGCCCATCACCAAATATTTACTTATTTTTTTTCCAACACTATGTGCACACGGGCCATACCTCAATTTGGACAATTCTTTATGGTTGTATAGTGTGTGACCCCATACTCTAAAATTTATACGGATGTGTACGTATTGTTTTCTCGACTAGTGTCATAAAATATGTGCGTTAGTATTATTATTCAGGCACACTCTTGTGCACCCGTCCGCTCGCAATAATCACATTTTTTTGGCCTCGATAAAGTTGTCTTTCTTGTGTGCGTTGGCTCGGACGGTGAGAGACACCCCATTTTCTATTTTGGTAGATTAAAAAAAAAAAAAAATAGATTGAGCACTAGCCTCGGATGAATTAACATTCCACACTACTAAGAGAGAATGTAAACATGGGCAATGCTGCAATTTATGGATTGAATCATCTTTTGGCATAAATGCTATATACAGTATACAAAAAAAAAAAAGAAAAAGAAAAGAATAACCAAAAATAGGATAAAAACTATTATTGCACACGGATGGGTAGGAGGTACCATCGGTAAACCAAAATCTTCGCGGGTGTCAAGCGGAAACTCGTCAAGACCTCCTCAAATTTAACCCATCAAAGGAAGAAAGAGGGGAGGTAGGTGTCTTTGTCGGGGTTTCACTTTTTTTTTTTTTTTTTTTTGAATCGTACGTTGCGCAGAAATAATTTAACAATGATGGAGCCCGGTTTATTGTTGTCATTGACTTGCACTCATTCGTCGAGCAAATGTTCAAAGGGGATGTCATCCGGGGAATTTAAAATGTGTCAAATACCATAGTAGAATCGTCTGCAGTGACCATGAAACATGGTCATCGTGAAAACAATCCAAAAATTTTTTCATTAGGAAATTTAATAATCCTCATGCATTCTCCTGTTGAACCTGCAGATTAAATTAAATTTGACACATCACGGTTGTTACGTGCGTACGCACACAACAATTGCGTAATGGATGAATCAGGATTGGCAATTTTGCCGGTTGTGAATGAATGAAGGCCGTGAGCGAACCAAATTCAAAATTGATTATATCATACAAATCAGAAATACAAGAGGATACGTGAGACCTCACGTAATCCTCGCACACAATTTCCTTTTCCTGACACACATCGTGCAAAGCAAACAAAGCCTCGTGCGTGGTGTGAGTGTCGTCTTTTGGTAAATAATGTCCTTTCCATTCTTATCCTGTACATTACATTCAATTGTTGTACCCCGCATTCCAACCTTATTTTTCACGAATTCCTCACAATCGAGTTTTCGGGACATTGTTTGAACGGAAACAAAAGGAAGTGCAAAAAAAAAAAAGAAAGAAAAGAAAATCCATTGAGCTTGTCTTTCGCATCATCATAATGAGAAAGAGATGGAACAACCGGCTAACGCCGATGACCCACAATTCTATTTGGGGATGTCGAAGGGTCATGCGTGAGCAAAATTTCCTTGTTGCCCCTTCATCTACCCTTGTCACCTTTGACCTTCTCTTTTATCAACCCGCATTTCCGACAAGACCGACCGCATTTCACAAAAGATGAGATCGACTTGTTGACCGTATTTGGTCATGAGAATCGTACCACCGAGATTGTGACTTTTTTGATCGCGTGGAGAGAGTTCAGGAAAAAAGGGGGGTTCACTTATTGTTTTGCTCACAATATGCAGCGACGGGGATACGCACATACGCTCGCAGCAACCATTATCCATGCACTCAAGAGTTACACATCAAGATTGTATACGCACATAATATCCGTGTAACGCTGCTACACCGTCTGGGTCGCACGAGCGGAGAAACGAGCAACCAAAGTTGGGTTAAAAACCACCTTGGTCACGAAGTGTACGCTATTTAAAGAAACACCGTACCTTATTACACTGTATATGTGTGTAAAAAAAAAAAAATAAATAAATGAAAAATGAAAAAATAAATTTTAAAAAAAAAAAATGAAAAATGAAAAATGAAAGAAAGAGGAAGGAAAAAAAGGCACTTACTTAATTCTACCTGATGACGGGTGGATGAACGATTCCTGGAGTCACCAACGCTTCCAAGGGAGAATTGAGCTTGCTATTCTAAATTCCCCGTTTGTCTCGTCCATCATTTTTTTTTTTTGCTTGCCTGGATGGTGGCTTGAACTTTACATACTTACGTGCCCATTAATGGGTGCACACGCAATATACACGCACTTAGCAACCAATAGAGACGGAGGTCCGCTAAATGAGGAAATTTATTACCGGTTAACAAAGGTCGAGATGCTCTTAAATTAAGTGCGAATGCAGAATTACGTACGTACGTATATACAGTACGGTATATGCACATCCTATTTGTATGCTCATCGTTAAAACAAATTTGGAATCCCAGAAAGAATGCATTGAGACCTTCCTAAACAGACTGGTACGAGGGAACACTAAGTAGGGCAATGAAAAAACGACTAACCGGGGAGGGTCATCGTGCCCTTTCGTTTTCAAGCAGTTACCCGAAACCTTGTGCCTCGACCGCCGTCAAACGGTGACCAGAAAAACTGGTTATCATCGTCGACCGCCGTCCAATGAGCGAGGGGGGGGGGGGGGGGGGGGAACGAGCAACTGAAAAAAAAAATGAATGAATAAAAAAATGAATAAAAAAAAAAAAAAAAAAAAAAAAAAATGAATGAATGAATAGGTGCATGCTACCAAATAAACATCGAATAAATAAAAAAT
>CAJVPT010007310.1:0-10179 GCA_910592055.1 Acaulospora colombiana
CTTGGGAGGCATGTTGTGCTTTAAAACTCAGTGCTTTGGATCCGTTTTTTCGCAAAAGAAGAAAATTTCCAAAAAAGAAAATTTTCAAAAATCAGTGATGTATGGGAAAGAGTTTTTTTTGAGTTGATTGTAGGGTTATAACTTTATATATGACCTAATTTATCTTCTTAGATAGAATAGATTCATATATATTATTTTTAATCTCCAATTAATAGAAAAAACAGAAACAATAATAGAAAAAGTAACAGATCCAGACTAGTACAATAAATATAGAAAACAGTTAAAAATAATTAAATTTTTTTCATCAATCAAATCATCAACTACATAGGATTAAGTCTTATTACTTGGGTAGAAATCACAACTCTCATCAAAAAATTCAATAGAAAAAAACCAATATGATTCCAGAAATTACAATAAAATCAAGCAATTACCAGGTTAATACAAAATAGATATACAAATAACAATAGCACAAAACAAATCTACAAACTAGCTATAGAAATATCAAATCAAAAGATCAAACAAACCACTACAATACAAACAGATGAAACTATCATCTGCAAAAAAAAAGCTATTATTAATAATACAGTCAGATTATAATACTATATATATATTAACAATAGCTCACCTCTCTAGGAATACCAAGAATGTACCTTATACATAACTAGAAAACAAGGTGAATATATCTTCTTCAAAGAAAAAAATAGTCTCATTTGCATCCCAGTATACAAAAGCAAAACTAGCTCCAGAAACACACTCAGTAACAATCTTTACCAATGCAATAAATCTCATTCTATAGTTTAAATAAACTTCTTAAAGACAAACTAGTATATGACAAACTCCTACTATTTTCTACTATTAACAATAATTCCATAACATATAACAAAAGACTTATCAAAAACTTTATAGATACAACAAAAATACACTCACTAAACTAGCTTCTATCTAACAAACAATTTGCAAACTCAAAATTATTATAGTATATACAGATAGCTTCTTAAATATAGACTACAGAATGGATTTTGAATGTCATATTACCCAAACTTTAGGAATCAACTTCAAAGTGAAAATATATAACTTTCCTTTCTCTACAAGAGCTAAACTAGCTGCTATTACATATTTATTAACAACAGTCCCAGTAAACAGTAATATCACAATCTATAGTAACAACTAGGCAGTACTTAATATGATATTCAAAGCTCAAGAAAACCCAATTGCTATCAGAACACTAAAAAATAGCACTCTGATTAATATAATTAATCATATTATCAAATAACAAAGACTCAATATAATATAGAAAAAAATCAAAGCATATAAAAATGATGCTGATAATAATAAAGCAATATGCAGACCTATGGATCAATAGTGTAGTAGGTGCACTCCCAGGTCACTATCCATGAGTTACCAGTTCAATCCCATTCAAAAATGATTTTTACAATATAGATCACATTGTACAAGATATATGCTCTGAACTACATATACTCATATACAATGATCTATTAGATCCCACCATCTGACCATGGTATCATAAATCAGGTCACACGGGTTCTAATTGGTTTTAGCACTAGAAAAAAATCACAACATCCTGCCACCTGAAATATGTGCAAGCCACCAAGAATATCAAAAAGACAATGATAAAACTTAAGAATCTATTGGTCTCATAAAGGGAATCTGCCTCTTCTCAAAAACTCCAGTCTCATGGGAGGTCTGGGAGACTTCAGTTACATGCACTAGTCACAAAATGTAAGGACCAAACACATACTGGGAGATCTTAGATCATTATCACCAATGGCTACTAGAGATTGGACCTCGCAAGTCACTAACAAGATGTGATAAAGTTGAATAGTCACGATAGGATATCTGTAGAATTTTCCTACAAGGCCATATTTGAAAAGTGATTAAAAATAGTTATTGGATGACTATAGTTGCTAATCTGGTTCACCAATGGCTGCTGTGAGACCTGTTGGGACCACATGGAAACTAAAGAATATCAATGGACAATCAACTTCTAAAAACTGAAACATGGTAAAAAGGATGTCAAGTAAGGAATACACCTCTATATAAGGTATACAAAAACTATGAAGTGAACAATCCCAACTAGCTTTTTGAATATAAAAAGAAGTTCTCTAGTAGATTCTTGGAATGCCAGTGGCCCAGGCATAACAGGGCAGTTAACAAAATGGTATCTATAACTAGATAAAATTGGGTGATATTGAATAGGATAGTATAGTATAATATAGAAGATATAAGAATCACTCTTATAAA
Organism: Acaulospora colombiana; assembly: GCA_910592055.1. Lineage (NCBI taxonomy): Eukaryota > Fungi > Glomeromycota > Glomeromycetes > Diversisporales > Acaulosporaceae > Acaulospora > Acaulospora colombiana. The sequence goes on from CAJVPT010007310.1 coordinate 2,263, forward strand.
ATTTGTCCTGTACATCTACAAATCCTTCAATAAAAACTCAATCAGTATGACTATTAAAAAAAAAAAACAAAGCAATATGCTTGTTAAGGAAGTAACTATTATAAGCAAAGCCTTAAAAATTATATTTATTCCCATCAAAGATAGCAACAATCCATAGATCCAAGAATGAAATGGTCAAGTTCTAGACAACATAATATCAAAAACTATAAGAAATCTTATCAAAGTAAGATATATCTTTAGCTAAAAAATGCTAGACCACAATCTAATCACAACAAATAGTGATACACTATAAAGTATAGTATAGATAGAATCAATGATCCACAAATTCCATCTCAAATAACAACTGATGCAACTAATAGACTTGACCACACTACTAAATCCTTCAAACAAAGACTATGGAACCTAGAACTGCCAATTAAAGATAAGCTTTACAAAAGAGTAGTAACAATATACAAAGACAATTTTTACATCAATTGTCATATATCAAAACCAATATCCATATAATTATATATAAAGGCAATAATGTAAACATTTTCAAAATACTACGAGTGAGTTAGTTAGCATTCTAGCTTTAGTGACACTGTAAATAGTATAGCCTACATTATGTTTAATAAAGCACACATAACTAATCTGGTAGCGGGTTAAAAAAAAAAAAAGAAAAAAAGAAAAATAAAAGTGTAAAATTAATATTAACTCTTTTCACTGATCCTTTGACCATATACAAAAAAGATTTTCAAAAGAAGTTTTTATATTTTTTGACCAATATAGTCTTTCCACTTTCCTTAAAACAACTTGAAGCTTGTTTTCAAGAATTACTATTATCTTTTTTCACTTGTTTACAAACTCTTTTAAGTAAAAACTTGAGCTTCTGATGGCCTAAATAGACTCAAGTATATACTTTCTCTACTAAAAGCAAAAAGGTTTTAGGAAGTAAAGAATCAACTGGTGGAATATTAATTCTCAGAGCTGGATGCAATATGGAGATGAAGGTTATTTAGATAGGAAAAGATTTATTATCTACCTTCTAATATACTATCTCTTGTCCTCTTAAAGTGTCTATAGTTTTTCATAGTTTTTTTAAAGAAATTTTGCCTATCCCAGCTTGATTTTGAATTTCTGATAGCATAACATTAACTGGCTTCAGATTGATTGACACAAAACACATTAATAAAAAATTGTAAAGAAGATTCTACTAGTCATACCCATATATTCTAATAATATTATTGGTAAAAGAAAGAGAAATCAAGGGTAAAAACTCTTCCATTCAAATAAAGTTTAACTGAAGCAAAAAAATCATAAGACAATTAGGATGGACACTAAATTCTCTAGATGATTAAAAGATGGTTATTTGTTTAAGCTAAGACCTTCAACTTCTTATCATCCAGTCAGGCAAAGTATACAAAGGAGATTATTTCCTTATCCTGGTCAGGTTATAAGACTGAAAAGCAAAAGAATGTAAAACACTGTCCTTCTCTAGGATTGAGAATGTATTTTTTTAAATATTGTGTAATGATATTACAATCAAGATAAATACTAGTAAAATTCCTTTAACTAAATATAACGGCTAAAAGGTATTAGAAGTTACTCAATAAGACTGAAAAGCTATATAAGAACTTGAGGTCCACTATTAGTCATCTTTTTTTATAAGAGTGGATACAAAATAAAGACTGAATGAAAGGAAGTATTAAGTAAGACACTGGATCTAAGTAGGTGATAAGTACCTTAGATAGTCACAAAAAAATAATTAAGAGCATGGATAGATAGGTTCCTTAGATAGTCTGGAAGAAGAAGAATATCCCAGAAGGGTTGACTTCTAATAAGAAAAGATTTTTAGCAAAAGTCTTTTGAAAAATATGAAGCAATTTTATTTTTCTTTTTTCTTTTTCCTTTTCATATAGTGCATTTGTATTTTTTAGATATTCCCTTTTCCTTTTATTTTCTTTGCCCCTTTTGTAGTTTCTTGGATTAAGTTTCTTGGAGAATAATAAATAGTAACAACCTGCTAGCAATGATAGGTAAATTAGGAGAATATTCATTCAAAATTTATCACAGAGTGAAATATTATTCCCAAGATTGTACTTAGAGACTGAAGCTCTTTTGAAAATTGTAAGCCATTGATAAGTATATCAGTACAAGTCTTTTGATTTAACCATGATGCAATTGACCTATATACTGTATCTCTATCAGTTTTCATATAATTAATAAATACATAGTACTGACCTGACCATGGATTATAAAATAAAATAAAATAAAAGGGCTCCATATCTTCTAAAAGATTTTGACTAGAAACCTCTTCTTATTAGAATCAACTCTTTTAGAATATTTTTCTTTTTCTTGACTATTTGAGTGACTTATTTATTTGTGACCTTAATTATTTTCTTATAACTATCTAAGATACTTATTACCTATTCAGATTCAATATCTTGCTTGTCACTTTCTTTCTTTCAATATTAATTTTGTATTTATTTATATCAAGTTATAACTTATAATAGATTCCAAGTTCTTATATGACCTTTTAGTTATATTGTATAACTATTAATATTTTCTAGCAACCATACCTAGTTAAAGAAATTTTACTGATAAGTATTTTCCATTGCTCAAAAAGTTAGATTCCACAATAATCTTTTTGTCTTACAATAATAAAAGAATATTGCAAAGTAGTAGGAAATCTCATCAATTACAATATTATTATACAATATCTAGAAAATCTATTTTTAATAATAAAGAAAAGAGTAGTTCACAATCTTCTGCTTTTTAGTTTTATTGTTCGACTAGGATAAGAAAATAATCTTCTTTATATATTTTGTTTAACTGAGATGATAAAAAGTTAAAAACTTTAGTTTAAACAAATAAATATCTTTTCACTATTTAGGAAATTTGATATTAGTCCTAATAATCTTATGATTTTTTTACTTTAGTTACACTTTATTTAAAAGAATGAAGAATTTTGCATCAATAGATTTTCTTTTCTTTTATTGATGATATTATTAGAACATGTAAGCATGTTCAATAAAATCTTGTTTATTTTATTACCAATATATTTTATATTAGCCAATTAGAAGCCAGATGATGTTGTGCTACCAAAAATTTAAAATTAAGCTGGAGTAGGCAAAATTTCTTAAAAAATTGTAAAAAATTTTAAACACTTTTAAAAAATAAGAAACAGTATATAAAAAGATGAATAATAAGCCTTTCTTGTCAAAAAAATCTCTATCTTCATATCACTTTCAGCTTTTCAAGATGACACTTCACTGGTTGATCTTTTTAGTTCATAGAATCTTCTTGTTTTTAATATAGTAAATATATGCTTGAGTCTATTTAGATCATCAGAAATCCAAGTTTTTCTTCAAAGGAGTTTATAAATAAGTAAGAAAGGATAGTAGTGACTCTTAAAAACAAGCTCAAGTTGTTTTAAGAAAAATAAAAAGACTTTATTAGTCAAGAAGTGTTAAAACTGTGAATATTTTTTTGAATATGATCAGAGAATTAATAAAAAGAGTTTTTTTTAATACTTAAATACAGTATATAATATATTTATATACTGTATATACTATATATTAATTATAAAATAATATTTAAGATTATTTTGAAACTTTTTTCACTAATTCTTTGATTATATACAAAAAAGAAATTCACAAGAAGTTTTATACTTCTAAATTAATAAAGGCTTACTACTTTTCTTAAAATAATTTGAGAATTTTACTTTCAAAAACTATCCTATAACTTCTACTATTTCTTGTTATATCTTATTATAAAATATTTATCTTCTAGAGATAATAAAGACAAAATTTACTTCTTTCACTAATGACATAAAAATTATGAAGGAAAGTAAATCTGGTCCCTTCTGTTACCTTTTATCTATTAGAGAAATATAAATAATACAGAGCTTTGTTTGTAATGAAAGACTCTTTTGAAGACAATTCTATCACTTTTTTATCATTTCTGTAACTCTAATAATACTCCTTTATAATTTTTTCTAGAAATTTTGTCTTTCTTAGTTTGACCTAAATTTTGAATATCATAAAGTTTCTTATGCAGTGATTGAATAATAGAAATATGTCAATAATCAAGATATAAACAAGCTTCTATTGGTTATCTCATATATTTGAATATATTTCTTTAAATCTATAAGAACCTGAAATTCATTATAAATTATATATTGTGATGCAAGTGAATATAAGACATAAATATCTATAACATTATTAATTATAATGAAAGAATAAAACTAGATTAGAACATATTGAATAGAAGATATTAATCACTTTGTTTACTACTTTTCTTTTTCAGTAAACTTAAACAATAAAAAAAGATTATATAAAATAGAATCTTTTAGAAATATTTTGGATACCTATCATCTTTGTTTAAAAATATATTTGCTATCTTATAAAACAATAAAGTATCTTTTCAAAAACAGTACTAAACATTTTTTTCTTTTAAAATTTTTTATTAAACACTAGTGAAGGTTAAGCTTCATATAAGAGATTTCTAATATTAATAGTACTAGATACTTCAGATAAATTTTTGATACATAAATTTTTTCTTTTTGGGATGTAATAAGCTACTCAGTGAATCAAGGCTTGAGCTATTAACAAAAGTTTAACAGTTTGAGATTCTGGAGAGTGTCTAAGTATAGAATAGAAAAATAGTATAGTTTATATAATATTCTTCTAATTATTTTAGTATTTTATTATTATAAGTAGTCAATTTACAGTATATCAGAAAGTTATATACTTATCTTATTTTGATTGGGTAAGACATAAATAGATAGCTTTTTATACTATTCATTAATCTATAAATTCTTAGAAATATTGATAATAATTTATTTTAGTTATCACTAGATTTTTAATATACTTTAATAAAATACACAACATCAAGATACAAGAATGAGCTAACATTTTTTTTAAAAAAATTTAAGATTATTCTATAATAGTAATCTATAGACTAGAAATTAATAATTGGAAGGATTTTTGTTCAAACTACTAATAGAGTAATAAATTATTTTTAAAGTTATGCTTAAAGTTTTTAAAAATTTATAAAATAGAGATAAGTGAATTAGATAAAAATTTAATTTTTATAAAATATTTTAAATATAAAGTATATAAATATTCAATAAAGTATATATATTTAGCCTGGTTAAGGAATTAAATATTTAAGATTATAATATTAAAGTTATTTATTTTAAATCTTTTTTATTATATTATATTATTATTTAATTATAATTTAATTTATTTAAGTTTATTAATTTATTTTTATTTTTTTTTTATTTTTTTGAATATGATTTAAATAGTTGTAAATATTAAAATATATAATATTTATTATAAATAAAAATATAAATATAAAACATAGATCTATGGATCAATAGCACAGCGATAGTGCTTCCAGGTCACAATAACAAGGTCTGTAGTTCAATACCACTTAAGGACCAAAATCAAAAATTACCTTTCTAATTAGGTTTACCAGTTATTCTATGAAAGTCATACCCAATTATCTGAAACAAGTTCTAATTAGGTTAGGCTATATGAAGATAGGACTTCTGGTTTTCCATCAATCAAAGGCTAAGATCTATAGTTATACTACTGAAAGGATACATGAAGAAAGGCTTCTGGTCTAGCCTACCATAAAATGTTTCAAAGACCTCCTATCCTGGCAGTCACCAGAATCCATACCCTTCTAGCTCAGGTTATTCCAATTTAGTGTTTCACTTAAATAAAAATCAGTTACATAGGACTGATTCAATGTTACAGGTAGTGATAAAGAAGGAAAATACTTCCTTCTGAGGTTTGAACAAATAATATTTGGAAGTATTAGAGGGTAAATCAAATTACGTTGAGTACATACAATTCAACCTAGTTTAATGAATATAATATACAAATATAAAAAATTTTTAAAGTATTATTTTATATTATATATTATTAATTTATAATATATTATAATAATAAAAAAATATTTAAATATTAAATAATATAAGGTATTATTAAACACTTTTTTTACTAATTATCTATTATATAAAAAAGATATTTACAAGAAGTTTTATATTTCTAGATTAATAAAGTCTTATTACTTTTTTTAAATTAACTTAGGAATAATATTCTTAAGAATTTCTTTATAATTTCATTATCTCCTTTTATATTTTATTATAAAAAACTTATTTTATAGTAGTCAAAAAGACAATATTTATCCTTTTTATCAATAGCAAAAAAGTCATAAAAGAAAATAGACCTGATATCTCTATCTTCTTTTTACCTATTAAAGAAATAATACAAAGCTACATGCAGTATATAATAAGAAACTTTTTAAAAAATAATCTTTACTTACTCTTTTATTATATTTCAAGCTCTAAAAATACTCTTTCATGATGTTATCTAAAGAATTTTGCCTATCTTAGTTTGATTTTGAATTTCAAGTAACATGAGTTTTTGATATAAGATTGAATAATAAAAATATATCAATAATTTATAATATAAACAAACTTACATTGACTATCTCATGTGTCTAAATATATTTCTTTAATTTTATAAAAACTTGGGACCCACTATAAGTCATATATTTGAATATAGATAAATACAAAATATAAAAATTCCATTGCATCTCTGAATATAAGAAAGAGTCCATTTAATAATAGTAAAGATTATAAGATATTTCAATTATTTTGGATATTGAAGTTGTCTATTTTTAATATTCAAGTAGATTCTATTAGCTTTTATAGATAAACAAAAATCAGTTTTTCTTTTATATAAAAACAAACAAGATAGATGGGAAGTTTTTCCTAACTGATAATTTTTTAGTTCTAATTTATAATTTGTTAGAAAACTAAAAATTAAAGCCTTATATCAACTCTTAATAATTCTCATCCTTAAATAAGACTTTAAAACTATTAATAGTATCTATTATTCCTACTTATAGTAAAAGTATTAGTTGCAAATTATTATCAAAATAGAAGAATTTCTTTAAAGCTTAATTTACTTTTAAAAGTTTTGTACCATATTAAATAAGTAGCATATACTTGAAGATAATATTATCTATAGAATTAAATTCATCAATTCTATTAAAGATTTTAAGATATTTCTATAATCACAGATACTGTTAGGTCTTTGGATAAATAATTTGCCTTTCTTTGTATTACTCTATCCTATTTAAAGATAAAGAGACATAGCACTCAGCCAAATAATTTATAAGATATTAAATTTATTAATATTTAACTTCAGCTAAAGATTGATAAGAATGGAAAATTTAGATTAATTATTCAGTAACCTATATAATTTAAAAATTTTTTCAATACTAATTAGGCCTTGATTAGTCCTATTTTATCTTGAAAGTGACCTGGCTACAAAGTCAAGTATTCTCATAGAGATTTCTTATTGTAATACTTTATTTGTTTAAAATAATTTAAATATATAATATATAAAAATTTTTCTTCTTTATTATTTATAAAATATTTAATAAAGTTTGTGTATACTAATATTATTAAAAAAAAATTAAACAATATAAGAAATTTTTATTAAAAATAAATTATATCTAATTTCTTTTTTAAAAAAAGTATATTATCTAAAACTTGAAAAGAAATAAAATTATTGATTAATTTTTAATTTAAATTTAAGAATTATTATATTAAATAAATATATTGCAAAGAAAAAATTATTAAATTAGTTTATTATTTATTAATAGTTTTTAAAAAAGAAAAATTTAAAAAAATATTTATTTATATAATTTAAACTTGTATCTCTTTTATATGGAATTAAAATATATAAATTTTTGAAGAAATTATTAATTATTAAGATTGTTTAAAATCAATGACTAAGGATTTATTATATAAAATAAAGTTATTAATTATTGATATTGATTATACAGTTGCTTCCAAAAGTTTGAGTCCACTTACTATGTTTTTATTATAAATTTCAACTTTAACAATTTTTAAAT
>CAJVPT010007311.1:0-10172 GCA_910592055.1 Acaulospora colombiana
TGTCTCTTTGCCGTTTGATTTTTTGTGACTTTTTCCAAGAATTACCATAAAAGGAAATTTTGAAAAAAAAGGATCTATGGGAAAGAGTTGCTTATAAATGACAGTTTATTATGAATAAGATTCACCAAAAAGCTTTTATTATTGTTATTTTTAAAGAAAATATATAATGTATGATAAATATTAAACTGGCTCTAAAATACTGCAGTTTATTTTGGTTTCCTCTTTACTCTATCTATTCTGAATCTATCTTTGATTACTCCAAGCAAGGCTAATCTTTCTATAATTCTAAACTCCCTGATACCAATATCAATGATCAGGCCTTTCCAATACATACCTTTATTCTATATTCTAACTATATGTAATTATAAATATATATGTTTTTATTTGTTTATATTGATTAAAAACTATTTTGATTTCTTGACATAAGTAATTTTAGTTGATATCTATTAAAGTAATCACCAGTAATGTTTTCTTCTTCTTCTTTAATTTTTGGAATACTTTTTTATTTAATGATTAGTTAAAGCTTAACTATTTGTCTATTTATAGAGATTTTTTATATTGCTGGTTTAGCCTTGCTTTATTTGAATTTAGTAGAAAATTACATATGTCTATGTTATAGCTACTTTTGTTTACCAGATAATGCTTGATAAGAATTAACCTATCTCATGGTTTGTTGTCACCCTATAAGGGTAACTAACCTGCAAAGGCTGGACTAGCACTAAATAAAATTTCTAATAAGTAGTAGGGAGTTGTGATTGATTGAATACTTCTAGGAATATATTGATTAACTAGGTTAGTGAATTGATTTTTTATTGTTTCTCTCTTTTCTCGATTAATGGGTCTAGATAAATGGAGCTATATTTGTACAGTTTTTCTATGGCTCTTGTAATGCCTTTCTGTTTTTTCTATATTTGAAAATCTTCACATCTATTTTGCCATATTTGTTGTAGGTGGCATGTAATTTTTTCAGTAATTTTTTGAATATATGTTTTCTTTGTGTTTTGGTTGGGAATCAGTTTGCTTAAAATTTTGATTGTTTTTTTTAAGATACCTCTCCAGATAGCGACCTCCAGATATTACTTGTAGTGTAGTGCAATGTTGCTTGAGTACTGTTTGAGAACTTCTTTAGTTCTGTTGTGTTTACTAAATTTAATGATAATGTTTGTTATAGTATTGATAATGAAGTTGCCTGTAGAGTGTCTGAGTGTTTGGCAAATAAAGGGGTGTATGTTAGATTCTCTTTGACTACAGTTGATACATTTGTCATTTTTATATAGTTTGGGGTGTCTGTAATGTAGTTTTGCTTTTGTAGGAAGTTCTTTATTCCATAGTTAGAGTCTAAATCTTCTATGATATTGATCTTGCCAACAGGCAAAGTGATTGCTCATTTTTGTGGGATGTAAATTGTTTACTGTCATTGGCCAATGAGTTTTCTTTATAATATGATCATAGAAATTGATTCTGATATGATTTAAGAGTCTTTATTTTGCTAAGTGAACTACATTTATAATATATTGGATCATTAGTTTGATAGGAATATCTATGGCTTCTGGGTCCCATTGAGGGATGAGAGTGAGTAGTAGGTTCATTGTTATATTTGTGTGTATTAGTCTACTGTTTGGAGCCATGTCATGTATTTGATTTATACTTGTCAGTTTATCTGCAGCTTTATTGTGTTCAATTCCTGAGTGTACCTTTACCTTGGTTAACTTTAGTTTGATGCTCTTTTCTTAAGTATATCTTGAATTTGTTGCAATAAATTGTAGTTATTTTGTTTTTTTAGTGATTTGTTTGATGCTGATTGTGTGATGTTGTTGATACTATTTATGGTGGCATTGTTGTCTGTGAATATATTGACATGGCTAAAGTTTGATAAGATGCTAAGAGCAATAAGTATTGCTATAATATCTGCTCTTGTAGATAATAAGTGTTGTATTGTTTGTCCTTGGAAGATAAATTCTTTTTCTTCACTTGTAATAATTTTTATGCCTATACCTATGAGCCATTTGCAGTTGAGTTCTTTAAGAGATTCATCAGTATATATGTCAAAAATCATATGATCTTGTATTTTAGAGGCTAGGTTAGATAGTTCCTCGAGTATATGGTCTTCTGTGATGAAGAGTTTTCTAAGAAGGTTGTTTAAATTTTGTTTGCTGAGATGATAATTTCTACCTGATCATAGGTGGTGGTTGCACTAGAGATGCATAATGTATTGAGTATTATATGGATAGAATCTGGAGATACTCTACATCTAAATGTGCTATCATTTGTATTGGCTGTATTATTAGTATTGACTTTACTGAAATGAACAGGAATATTAATTGAGCTTTGGTGGCTAGCTGAAAAGGTACAATGATAATTGTTTTGACTATAGTCATTGATGTTGCAGCCCATGCATTCAATTAGAGGTGATTGGTTATTAATTCTGTCATAGTGACTATATTCTGATAAGTGGTCATTTAGTCTTTTCTGTTTTCTGCTCAGGATTGTCTAATTGTTTAATTTTGTGCTGATTCAATACGAACGATCTATGTTTTGTTAGTTTGACTACATTGTAGAAATGGATTGATTAGAAGTTGTTGCAATTGATTATTTGTAATCCATTCTTGTATTCTGTTTCTGAGTGTGGGATACCAAGCTGGGATATGCCCTTGTATTGTTTGATGATTGAGTTTGATTACTTGGTATCAATGCAATATTTTTTCCCTTCTACTGTTTAGCATTTGACTGATGAAAAGAATGTTGTGCTTCTTTAAGTTTTTTCTGTATTGGTTATAGAAACTTTTACTTGTGACTTCCTTGATTGGAGTATCTGTTTCGATGATTATGACATATCTTCCATTTAGTGTGTTTTGAAAGGAGAATCTATGTGTTTTTAGTAGCCATATAATATCGTGAGTGAAATTTCTTCCTTGTAATAGAAGGGATATGTGTAAGTGACTTATTATCATTTTTGTAGACCAGAACATATTTTGTAATGATTGTAGTCTTTCCCTAGCAATTTCTCCTGTAATGTTATTTTTGTTGATTTGTAAGGTCCAGTTTGTGGCATGGAGCAAGAGTTGTCTTTCCTATAAGTGCATTAGATTGTACTTGGATTTGTTTTATAGCATACTGTTAGAAACCATATTTGCAAGACCTAGCTTATGTTTAAAGGTGGTATTAACTTGCTTATCATTTTGTTACAGATATCTCTGATAAGAACAATGTCATTGCACAGATACTCTAGGTTGGACATAAGAACATGATTGATTATATATTGTATCTGTTTGTCAGTAATTTCTTTTATTCTTAGCAGTGTTCATGTTTTTTGGATTTTTTGTTTAATTAGAGCTTTTTGGTAGTCTTTCCTTCCAGAGCTATTATACCATACTCCAAGAATTCTAACTGGAGTACCTTTTCTACATCCTATAATTCTTTGATCATTCATCCATACTCCTTGTGTGTAGTCATTTTCTTTGACATTGATTATTAGAAGCTGGGATTTTTGTGGATTTACTTTAATGTTATTAATATGGAAGAATTGTTCAGCAGTATTTATTATTCTTTAGAGTGCAGCTTTGTTGGTTGTGATTCAGGTAGTGTCATTCATATATGTGCTGGCTACAATATTTATGGATCTTGAGGACTATCCTTGATCTAAGTGTTTACAGATCTTGATTGCAAGTGAGTATCCTGTATATTCATTACTGATTCTTGTAAGTAGGTGATTATATAAAATGCACTATAGTAGTGGAGATATAATATCACCTTGGTCTATATCATCCCCAACTGAATATAGATTGGTGGGACCATGGCTCATTAGGACTATATTTTGCCTATTTTTGAAGATTTTGTTGAGGATTTGTATTATTTTCTCTGGGATTTTTATCTGCTGGAGTACCTTTTTTAGTATTGTGATATTTAATGAATTGTAAGTTTTGGACATATCCTGACTGAGGATCCAGGCTTCTTGATTTGTTTCTTTGGCATGTTCTATAATACTGCTCAGGATATGTATAGGATCTTGTGTACTGTTGCCTGGTAATGCACCCAGTTTAGGTCTAACAGTATTGGATGGTCTGTAAAGACTTTAGCAAGACAATCTGTTATAATCTTAATAAAGATTTTCCTTCCAGCATCTAAGAGAGTGATTGGTTTTGTTATATTGAGGTTGTTTTTCCAGTCTTTGGGTTTGGTTATTGGATATATGGTTCCTTTACTCCATTCTTTGAGGGTTATGCCTTGTGTAAGATATCATTGAAGATTTTTCTCAGTTCTTCTATGGTGTTTTTCTTGAGATGTTTATAGGCACTATATGGAATTTGATTTCTTCCTGGTGCTGATTTGTTATAATTGTTATTGTTAGTTCCTCAGTTGTGATCTCTGTGAGGATATCTGCATACCAGCTACTCTTGATGTGAGATTTAGCTTCATATTCTTGTTACCAGTATAGATGATTTGCTAATAATGCTATATTTCTAGGTGATATCCAGTTGGAGAAATGTTGTCTAATTATTTTTTTGATTTTGTTAGGTTCTGTAATGATTTGTATGTTCTCTTTTTGCTGTATGATTTTGTCAGGATGGATGTGTCACGTTAGTCTATCTAGAATACTATTAATTATAGCTTTTTTGTTACTTTTCAGGAAAGCCTGTCAGCTTGCTATTCTTTGAGCTATGGCTTTAGCTTTTTTGTGTTTTGTAATGTATTTGCTGACAGTTTTGTGAGCTTTGATGTATGATTGAATAATTTGTGTACACTTTGTGTAGTAGAGATTCTTTGATACTTTTTTGGCTTGACGTAGTTCTATGGTGATATTATGAAAGTATCTTTGAATATATATTGATATGGCACATTCCATCTCAGTGCTATTATATTGTGGAGTTGCTTTAGAGTTGTCAAAGATGATTGTAGATGAAGTAAAGGGCATCTGATTCTTTGTCTACTTTCTGAAGACATTTTTTCTATTGTTGTTATTTTTTGGACATGTGTTTTTTCATTGCATGCATGAGTTGGGAGCTGAAGAAATTCCATCTTTGATCGATCGATGTGGGATTTGAGAGTATATTGCTCATTGTTGATTTCACTGTTTGAGAGAATTTTTCACATTATTTGTTGTTGGTGTGAGTCAGTTGTACCTGATGTTTGGTTTATAGATAGATGTGATTTTTGGTGTATCTAACTTTTAAACCTCAAGTTCTGTGATCATCGGTCTGTAGTCACTAGTAATTAGAGAGTCGAGCATGTCTATAATATTGGCTTTGTATGTGTGCCATATTGCTTTGGGATTAATCCAGATTTGATCGAGTCTACTGTGGTTATCTTGATCTTGCCAAGTGTATTCTCTTTTTGAAGGGTTGTGAGTGTAGTATTTATTTATGAAACCATTGTCAATAAGGGTTTCAATTTGTTTTCATGATGGATTGTGGATACAAATCAGTTTTTTGTTACTCAATTTGTCTATGCTGGGATTGGATGTAATGTTCAGGTCCCGCATAACTATGATATGCCAGTTCTGTACTATTGCCTTATTGATCCATTGTTTGAGTATATATGTTATGCATATTTGTTCTTTAGATGAGTCTTGTACTAGGAAATATACACCGAGTATTCTCAATTTTCTTTTTCTTGAAAAGGCAAAATCTATGGCTATTAGTCTACTATTGAAGGTTTTGTATTTGTATATTCTCTGTGCAATATCTTTTTTGATCATCATGTTTAGGCTGTGACCTAGAATTTGTGCCTCTTTGTAGGACCAGATTATTTGAAAGTTTGGATGTTTTTAGTGTTTAGAGTGTTGATATAATTTTTTTGTTTCTATTGTTACTATAATGTCTCATTGCTTTTGATCACATAAGTTGAACCATGTATTTCTCTTTTGTGTATCTACTAATTCACCTATGTTGACAGTTGTAAGTTTTTAGATTGGTCAGTATTTGATGAGATTTTCTTTTATTGATGGATTGATATTATTATTATTATTGTTATCAGTGTTGTTGTTAGTATTGTTGTTGATATTATTATAATGTTCAATCAAAGGAGTTTAGTGGTTGAGTTTCATCTGAATGTTCTTGCTGTATTATTGAAATTGTGCTTTGTGAACTCACATTATTTATTTGATTAATTGTTGGTTCCCCTGGGGATCAGTTCTATAATATAATTGAGTGCTTTGTTCATGTTTTTATCCATTTTACTGATAGAGGCATGGATTTGTTATTGTTGTGTTTGTATATTGGCAGTCTCATTCTGGTTACTAGTTTGTCACTTCTTGTTTATTGTGTCAAGTGACTCAGTCTCGATTTCTGTTTCCATTTCTTTGAGAGTATCATTTTCAGTATATTCTAAGTTGTATACCCTTTTATCTAAATCAATAATGTTTTTTTTAATTTCTTTGATTTCTGCTTTAATTTCTTCTAGGAAGTGCAAGATGTTTGCAAGTGTTAATTGTTTATTACTGTGTTGGCTAGTATTGTTTTGTTGTTGGCCTTATTTTGCTACAGCTGCATAAAAGCCAGGTCATCTTTGTTTTTCTCTTGAAGTTCTTACTTGGTTTCTGATTGTTGCAGTGCACGCTAGTTTGTATTTGTTGTAGAGTTTCCCAAATTTTCTAGCTTGCTCTTTATTGTATTGCTTCCACTGAAATTGTATTTCCTTGATGGGACAGTTGGCTACAAGATATTCGTAACAGTCACAGATTGAGCAGAGTTTTGTTTCAATGGTTATCAAGTAATTGTTGTTTCCACAAGTTGATAATCTAGTTTCATTGCCTTGTTCAGATCTTTTTGACAATAAAAACTCAGGACTGTGAAGTGTTTTTTTGATATGACATTCTTCTTAATATGTAACATGTCATGGCTTTGACTTGTTTACAGATTAGTCTGAGGTCAAAGGCAGTTGTATTTGGTGATAAATTGATTAGTTTGGCTGTGATTTGATCATATTTTTTCATTTGCTCTATGTCCCATTGTGCATCAAAAACTTTGACTGAGTCTGACTTGAGTGGAACACTCCATCAGTTGATCAGTACTTCTTTATCATTTTTGTTTGTATATGTGATCACTGTTGTTTGTCACATTTATTATATGGACATAGTAATATTGCTAATTGCTCCATATTTGGCAAAAGATTGTTGCACTTCAATGAACTTCGTGTCGAGAGGATATCCCATACTCTGACATTCATTTCCTTTTTTAGAATAGGGTTTGTGAACTCTATGATTTCTATATGTTGATTGTTTGTTTTAAGCACGATTGTATTGCATATCTCGATTGCTACTTGTTTGTTACTGAGAATGGCAATAATGCATTTATTTTTATTGCTTCCTTTGCTACGAATAGTGAGAAGTCCTTCTGGAAAGTTGAGGGCTTTAGTGAGATGTATTATTTTTTGTGTTGTTATCCTGCCAGGAAGTTTGGATGCCAGGATGCCAATTTTTACTCTTTTCTTCCATATCTTTATATCTTATCGAATGAAAAAAGAGATCTTGGTTTTGTGATCTGTTTATATTCTTTTTGTTTGCCTTTGTAGTTGGATGTTCTATAGGAAGAGGTTGTGGATGTTACCGAGTATTCTTCTTCTTCCATGTTGATGTCTGAGTCATAAGCGTGTTTCTCTTCTTGATTCTAGATGAGTATATCTTGATTAGTATTGTTTTTGTTTACGTGATTGCCCAAGTCTTTTTCAACTTCTTCACTTCAGTTTGTGGTGTTTGTCTCCTTTCTTGCTGTTGAATTGCTTGTTAAAGTATCAGTTGTATTGTTATCTATCTGTGTATGCCTGTTGTGAGAGTTGGGAGCCAATAAGGACTGGTTTTCTTCAGTTAGTATTTGGTTTTAAGTAGTTTTCTTTAGGGGCTTCAGAGTTGTTTCTTTGTATAACTTGTTGGTGTTATCTCTTGTGAGGGTATTCTTGTTATAGTTGGTTTCCAATAGGCTTTTCTATTGCGAAGTTCCCTTTGGGAAGACATCTATCTCTCTGTTCACTTTTTCTCTTCTTTGCAAAATTACTATAAAAGGAAAATTTTTTAGAAAAAAAGGATCTATGGGAAAGAGTTTTTTGAATAGTGACTCTATTTCTAGAAATATAATAATAAAATTGTCTTTTTTCTTTTTATTGCATTTTTTTAAGGTATCTTAATGCATTTTTTTCTTTTTTATAGCAGAATATTGTTTAAGTATTGCCATAATAAATTCCTTTATAAAGAGAAAAGAATCTTTTAGTAAACCTAATATATTTTGAAAATATATATTTGTTCTATTGCAGTTTTTCCTAGAAGTCTTAAGATAAATATACCTATTTTAAAATCTTCATTTTTTTATATATAATATGAATAGATAATGGATGTTTTCCTATTTAATTTCTTATATATCTACGATTTTGTGATATTATTTTCTCTAATTTTTTAATCAATGACTTTATTTCAATTTTGTTCTCTAGTTCTTTGTTTCATATTTCAAATAAAGTGACAATAGGGATTTCAATTGTTGTGATTGCTTGAACTTCTATAACTATTACTTTATTGGATAATTTGTAAGTAAAAAAATCACTTCTGAATCAACTGATTTATTAACTATTGTTAGAAGGTATAATGTGTTTGTTCCATCTAATAATATTAAAATTATAATAAATTTTTTTAAAATTTAAACTCAAGTCAAAGAATACTTTAAATAATAAACTTCTAAAAGAAACAGTTTTTTTACATTTATATCCCTTCTGATAAGAAATATATAGTATAACCCAAAAATAGTATACAAGTCATATGGTATAAAAGCACTTTAATTTCTATTTTATTGCAAGAACTAGTTCAAGTAATAAAGTATTGAAGCTCACAATCTGTTATAGGAAAAATACTATCTTATATAGAATCTATAAATATATAGTAGAAGACAAAAAAAAATAATTTTTTTTTCAAATATATTTAATTTAATAAAAAAATGTCTAAATTAAATCAACTAAAAATATAAATACTTAAATATTTAAAAATTAATTTTACTTAAGACTATTTTATAATTTAATATTATAATCTAATTTTACAAAATAATAAATATATATTTTTTTTAAAATGTTGGCTCAGCCTTGTTTTATTTGTATATATGCAGTGATATTATATAGAGAAGCTACCCTAGAATATACTACCTGTTTTCTATTAGACAAAACTCAATAGAGATTTCCCTTTCTCAGGATATTCACCTTATGGCTTGTTGCCGCTCCTTGTGTAGAGACTAACCTGCCAAGGCTGGGCTAGTGCTAAAATAATTTTCAAAAATAAAGGAGCTATCTATAATGTTTGTAAGCCATTGATTCATAAAATCATTGACCAGGCTTGTATATTGTTCTTTTATAAATTTTTCTCTTTTGGTAAAGGTCAGGTCTTTCTTTCTGGTTTCATATTTTGCTTGTTTCTCTTTTTTCCTTGTGATGCCCATTGTGACTTTACATCTCTGGAATGCTTCACATCTCTCTGTCCAGATTTTGTATAGAAAGTTTGTTATACTAAAACATATTTTGCCTAGGCAGGTTTTCCTATCCAGTTGATTTGGAATAATATTTTGGATGTTGTAGACTAGTTCCTTGAAAAAGGCTCATTTAATGTTGCTATTAGATATTCTTTATATTTTAGATTTGTTTTTCTTGTAAATACACTTTCAAATTTTCTTTCCTTTTCTTGTGTTGTGTAGTTTTTGACACAAGTGATTATGGTGTTGATTAGGAAATCTTCTGTGGTGTATTTGAGTTGACTGCAGATAAAAGGTATATGCTGGGTTTTGGTTCGTTGCATCTTGGGCATTTGTTGTCCTTAAAAATAGATGGAGTTCTAGTATGAAGTTTGCTTTTAGTTGGCAATTCATTATTTCATATACTGAGATAAAATTTTCAGTACTTTTGGTCTTCCCAGTTGGTATGGTGATCACTGATTTTAGTTAGTTGTAATAGTGTAATGGTTATTTGCCAATTTGTTTCCTTTGCTATTCTTTTGCTATAGTTGTATCTTGTTCAGTTAAGGAGTCTCCATTTTGCCAAGTGGATTGTCTGGGTAAGCTTTTTTGTAATTAGTTTTATGGGAATTTCTGTAGGGACATTGTTCCATTGTATTGTTATCTCATGGAGACTATATTGTAATCTCAGTATCTCAATCACTTTCTCTCCAGGTTTCATTCCTTTTCATCTATCAATCTGTACCAGGCAATCTG
>CAJVPT010007312.1:0-10172 GCA_910592055.1 Acaulospora colombiana
TACTATAACTGCTTAATTGCTTAGAAGAAGACTATCTATTGTATTGCTTGAAATATTGGCATCTGAAGTTGTGTGAATATCAATACCAGAAGTTGAATTGTTATCCAAAACTTGAATCAAGGAGGATATTTAAAAAGGTTAGAATTAAATTATTGCTGAATTATTAAAATTTATCTTTATTAATAAACTGATTTATTTAGAAAATAAAGAATTACACGCATAAGTCAAAAAACTAGAAAAAGAAAATGTCAAATTTGTAAAACAATTAGATCTAATAAAATATATTAATAACAAGTTTTTCAAAGAATTAGAATAGCAAAACAATAAAATAGAAGATTTAAAAAAAAATTTGATCAGCTCAAATATGTGGAACCTGAACTTGATTCTATAGTTATTGTAGAATCTAAAGTAGCTGATATATCAGAATCTGAAAGTTTGCCAAGTTTAGGAAAGCACTGAAAAATTCAACCTAGGAGAAGTAGTAAAGAAACAAAACTGGTAAAACTGGTTATCAAAAATGAGTTGAAACCAGAAGAAGCGAGAGTAGTTATAAAGACCTTAATAAAAACCATTTCTGACGAATATAAGCTAAGGGTAGACAAAGTTTTTTCAAGTGATATGAATAAAAAAATATTACAAAAATTGATATCCAAATTAATAAAATCTATGGTCCCATGTTTTAATCTCTTACAAAAGCAAATAAATAAATAGTTAGGTGCTTTACATTGCTATCAGAGAGAAAAATATTGAAAGGCAGAAACTGGAAAACTGGAAAACTGGAAGCAGACAATTATTGCTTATATGCAAATAGCCAGTTAAATGAAGTAAGATTAATAATATTCTATATTTATACTACCTTCAAGTATTAATTTTTAATAAATAATTAAGAAAAGAACAAAAAAAACTAAAAGTATACAGTCATTTATTAAATAAAGGTTAAAGAAAATTGTCAAATATTGGAATAAATTAACTGATGTAATTAAAGAAACAAAGGTGCATTCACCTGAAGAAAGTGTAACTGATCTGAAAAATCCCACTAAAAGAAGAATAAATATATATGACTACAGTTGGTATTCTGAAAAGATATTTTTTGGTAAAATATTTTATGCTAAATAATTATAATATTAATTATAATTACTTATTGTTAAAGGATTTGTTGATATATTTGAATAAATATTCAAAATCAATTCAAGCATTTCAACCAATTCATAAATGATATCATGATAATTTATATTTTTATAACATGACTTCATAAAAAGGCTTGCCAAATTGGGTATACAGTTTGAAAGAAATTTTGAAATATGAACAAGAAAAAGAGATAGAAAAAAATAAAAAATCAGTAAATAAATCAAAAGATAAAAAATTACTGAATATGAGGAATCATTAATGTATTCAGAAAGTAAATAACAAACTAGGGAAAGTGTATAAATATGTAAAATTCGGAGATAGTTAGGTTAAAAGAAAAAAGCAAAAAATTTCAGAAACAATTTGGTAAAGTAAAATAAATTGGAGCTAGTTTTAAATGAGCCAAGCTGAGATTTTTAAAGGAAAAAGAAAAGAAAGTGAAAAAGGTGAAAGAGAAAAATTATGAATAATTTGATCAATTGTTTTTGTAATTTATTAATAAATTATGTGAAATTTGAATTTTTTGCTGCAGTAATTTTTTTGTCAAATTTTTTCCTATAATAATTTTTTTTGTCAAATTTTTTTTTACAATAATTTTTTTATCAAATTTTTTGCTACAGTATCAATTTTTTGCTGAATTTTTTGCATAGTATCAAATTTATTGTCAAATTTTTGACCATAGTATCAATTTTTTTCTAAATTTTTGGCCGCAGTATGTAAAAAAATTTTTTGTCACAGTATGTAAAAATTTTTTTTATCACAATATTGCTAGATTTTGTGCCAAAATTTTTTTTTATAGTATGCTGATATTTTAATGCTAAGTGGTAGCAATCGTAAATAATTTGTCAATCTTTTTATTATTAATTTTTGCCAAATTCAACAATAATTCGGTAACTGAATAATATCTTTTAACTAGTATAAGTAATATAGCCTTTACTTCAGTCTGTAATTTAAAATGTACTTCACTGATTTGCTACTAACAATCTCAATAAAACTAGGTCTCTATAAGATTTTGTTAATATATATATATATATATATATATATATATGATATAAAAATATCTCTCAAATACAGACTCAAAAAAAAACTCTTTCTACTAATCTATTATTTTCCTAAAATTTTCCTTTTTTGATAAGTGTTTAAAGAAAAAGGATAACACAACCTAAGCTCAGTAAATACAGTAAAAAGAAACACAACTATATCACTCCACTTGGAGCAATATATAAAGCTCTATAAACAAGTTACCAGAAGAAAAGTACATAATAATAACATTAGTACTTTATCCATCAACTTTTGAGAAAAAGGGAAAACAAAAGTAAATCTGAATTACAGTAAGGCCAAGGGATCCAATATAAACTCCCCTAACTTCCAACCAGGCTAGTGCAGATTTATACCTTTCTAGAAATTAGAAGGAACCTGGCAATATAGTAATCTCAATCAGTAAACCAGTCAAAAATCAAAATTTGCAAGACCCAAAAGGACATTAGGAATCCAAGAGCAATAGCTAGAAATTATCAATAACAATACATTAGCAACACATAAACAACTAGCATGTAATGTAAATATGAACATATCCCTTTAGACAATAGAGACATAACAATATATTATGTGATACGTCTCTAAAAAGATAAACAAGCTCAACACGTGTTCTAGCTAATCATAAAACATATTCCTCACATCTGGTTTATTCTTTAATAGATCCAACCATGTATTACTGAAATTAATAAATAAACAGATAAACAATCTGCAACTTATATTTACCCTATAATTAATCTACTAGCACAACAAATAGATTAGGAACTCTCAATAATACTATCTAAATAAGTAAACAAATAAACAGAGTTAATTTGCAAAGCATGACTTATCCAATAATCACGTAACACAGTCAACATGGATAGGGCACAACATATTCTTTATATAATAAATAAAAGAAAGAAGGATATCTTGAATACCTTAATTAAGCTTTCCAAAAGTATGATGAAACCTCAAAACTATGGGCATTTCAACAGCTGGTAAGTCAAAAAGAAGAAGATCCAAAAAAAGAAACAACTCCTGCACTAGAAACTTTTACCATCCTAAATAGTATTATTGCTAATATCCTAGGAATAGACAAACCAATATTTCATAAGGAATGGATCCTTATTCAATATATCCTATACCTTTGGTAACAAGGAAAGAGAAAAGAAGAAGATCTCCTATAGCCCTATATAGAAGACAAATCCATAGAAATTATTAAGAATATAAGTGATCTACAGGAGCTGAAAAGTCAACTGATGGAGATCACAAAATATATAGATATTAAATTAACAATAAATAATAAAATCATAATGACTGGTATTCATGAACAAGAAGAGGCTAAAATACAAAGGCTTCAAGAGAAAATAAAAGGCAACAATATCAGTGATTATAGCTTATATGACATGAGAAATAGGAACTTTGCTTTATAGACAAACCCATATTTTATAGGAAGAGAAGGAATATATAAACTCAGTACCATAATGGCCAATATTCCAGGGGAAATAGAAAAAGAAGCCAAGGCCTATTTAAACAATATCCTGAAACTACCATAGAGAGAAAGGCATTTCTTAAAGAAAGAATTTATAAATGGTAATGAATGATTGACCTTTTAGATACAAGAAGAAGAAAATACTCTAAAATGCATAGAAGAGATAAACTATAAAAAGGGTAATTTTACTATCCAACAAATAACTCCTCATACTTTACGTTTTATCCACATAATCAAAAGAGAGAAAAATAGAAAAATCTTTTAGAAATTTAAAAAGAAAAATAGATTTGATATATGACATGTCAGCCTAATAGATTTAGATCAAAAGATTTCCTAAAGTTATATAGCCAAACATCTCAAGAGATATGAAATAGTTCAAAACATCTATATCTATAAGGTTAAGATAAAGACTAGGGCTAATGCTTATTTCAAGCTTCATAAACATATTAAATAGATCTCGCAAAAGTATGGACAATATCTATAGGTATTGAAATGTCCAGAGCCATCTTCACTAAATCAGAGTTGATTGATTAAGAGATAAATGCCACTCTAATTGAGAGAAATATCAACTCAGCTAGATTGTTGGATACAAAGAAACATATATTAGCTTGATAACAAGAGTTTTACATAATACTATCAACCTATCCAATAACCTCCAAATCAAATAGATAGATGAGACAACTATAGTAGTAATCCATTTTAAGTTGAGGAAGAATATCTTGGTTATGGTATACTAAAGTTGATAATTCAAGGATAGTAGAGGTTACACAAAGAGGATTTGTGTGATTTGGTTTAATTAGAAGGTTTATTAGAGATATATAATATCAAGGATAAGAGAATTCAGTAGATAAAAACTTGAGTAACTGCTTTGGACAACTGGTTTTTATATATATAATTGAATATTAATTATTTGATAACTAAGTAACCAAAGTGTTCAAAGTGACCAAATCTGTCAGATTTGTCAAATTAGATCAATATATCAGATCTGCTCACTTGGATAACTTGCTAGCTAAATATAGATAAGATATGAAAATTAAATAATGAAATTAAATAATACTTGCTACATTAATTACTACTTTGCCCTAATGATTGGATCTACCCTATGAACCAATGAGACACACCTTGCATCACATATGTCACATGATTTAAAAATAGAATTAAAGTAATATAATAGACAAGAACTATAGATAATAATCAAAGGAAAATATAACTAATAATTAAGGCTAATATTTTCCCCCTACTTAAGCAGTGAGTTCCATGAATCAAGAATTCACAAGAAGTTGTTATTCACTGAACTTCAACTTGATAATTATGATCAAAGTTGTATCAGCTGTAATAGTGGTGAGAGTTCAGGGGCCATCATTATTACACTGTATATTTCTCCTTTCAGTTTTCCATTTATATAATAGGTTTCCATTTTTTATAGTCAAGATATGGTTTTAGCAAGATCAAGTTGAGAGGGTAGCCACAACTTTTCTATCCATTATCCTAAGTTTAAAGGCTTTATTTTCCAAGTCATCATGTACAAAGTAAAGTCCTTTTCATTTTGGTTTGAGTTTTCCAATAAAGTATTTATCCCTGGCAATATAATAGACTAATACTTTGTCCCCAATTTTGAAGTTCCTTGGCTTTTTTAACTTCAGGTCAAATTTCTCCCTTTGTTTCCTTTGGGCTTTCAGAATATTTTCTTGTGTAGTTCTTTGGACAGTTGACAGGGTTTCAATCAGTTGGTAGGGTCAGATCAAGATATTTCCTTCCATTATTTTATTCATTTCCATGTGGAGCATTTGGGGGTTATAGCCATATATAAGATAGAAGAGGATAAATTTGATGAAAGTTTGTTTTGATGTATGATAGGCAAATAGTATTGATGCAATAAATTCATCTCAATTCTTTTTTCCCTCAGTTATTTTTGCTAGAAATTCACATAGAGTCCTATTGAAACACTCCACTAGTCCATTTGTTTATAAGTAGTATAGGGTAGAATAAAGATGTCATATTTGAAATTTTCCCAATAAAGCTTCAACTATTTCATTTCTAAAATGTGTTCCACAATCAGAAAGTATGTGTTTTGGACATCCATATCTGCAAATAAATAACTTGATAAATAAAATCTGCAACTCACTGTCCTGTGGCATGGGAAATTGCTTCAGCTTCGGACCATTTTGTAAAGTAGTCAGTTGCAATAATGAAATATTTGTTTCTCTTGCTTGTAATTGAAAGGGGTTCCACAATATTAATTCTATTTTAGAGAAGGAATTATCAATTGTGATTTGATGTAAGGGTCCAGGGGTCCTGAATTTGCCTTATTATTGACATTGGTCACAAGTATAATATAATACTTTATATCCTCAAACATTTGAGACCAGTAGTATTGATCACGTAGTTTTTCAAAGATCTTGTCCACACCAAGATGTGCTCTAGTGGGATGGTTATATAGTAAGTATAAGATTGGTTCCACTTCATGTTTTTGAATTATATGAAGTAATTGATTCCATGTTTTTTTGTAGTGATCTTTTTTGTAAAGTTGGTTGTTTTTCACTTGGTAGTATTGTGCTTTGAAGATAAGTTGCTTTTGTTGTTTGTTGTCAAAAGTGTCAAGTAATTTGTTGTATTGAAGATAGTTTTTGAGATGATGATAGTATTGAAATTCTATTTTAATAAGATAGATTGTATTGTTGTTCAGGACATCATCTACTTGGGCTGGGTATTATTTATTATCAGATTTCTCTTGTAATTGCTGACTTTGAATTAGTTTTGGATGGGTATAGACTTAAAGTTGTGGAATATTGGTTCATCTACATCATACATCCTAGACATGACATCAGCATTGTTATTTTTCCTTTCATTAATAGTAAAGTTATAGGATTCCAAGTGGAGTATCCATCTTGCATGTCATTCTTTAAGTTCAATTGTTTTCAACTATTGAAGAGCAGAGTGGTCAGTAATCAAGAAGAAGTGTTGAGTCCCTAGATATTGGTGAAAGTGTTTAACAGCCCAGATGACTGCAAGACATTCCAATTCAGTGGCAGAATAGTTTCATTCAACTTTGTTGAGACTACGGCTAATATAGACAATTGCATACTTCTTTTTTTTATTTTTTTGTGCCAGAACAGTACCAATATTAGTTCCAGAGGCATCAGTATGAAGATAGAAGACCTTGGAGAAATCAGGGTATCTCAAGACAGGAGATAAGATTAAGAGTCACTTCAGAGTTTCAAAAGCTTGCTGATAATCATCTGTCTATTCAAAGGAGGTATCCTTTTTCAAGAGAGAATTTAGAGGGTAAACAATAGAAGAGAAGTTTTTGATGAACTTTCTATAATAAGAGGCAAGTTCAAGAAATCCTCTAAATTGCCTAATAGTAATGGGCCTTAGGAATTCCTTAACTTTTACAATTTTATTATTATCAGATTGGATTCTCTTGTGGTTAATTATATGACCAAGTAATTTCACTTGTAATAAAAAGAAGTAACATTTTTCAGAGTTCAATATCAGAGAGTCTTCCCTGAGAGTATCCAAGATAATAGGAATATACTGACAGTGGAGTTCAAATATGGTAAAGAAGATGGTAATGTCATTAAGGTAAACTTCAACAAATTTGTCATGGTAGGGAACCAATACTTTGTCCATTAGTTGCTGGAAAGTTGCAGGAGCATTGTAAAGGCCAAAAGGCATCACATTAAATTCATATAAGCCATATTTTGTTGTGAATGCTATTTTGTGTTTGTCCCTATTACTCATTGCCACTTGCCAATATCCACTTGCTAGATCAAGGCAAATGAACTATTGAACATCATTGAAGGTTTTCAAAAGATTATCAACAATTAGTATGGGGTAGACATTCTTTTCAGTAACTACATTGAGTTTTCTATAGTCAACACAGAAGCACTGCTTATTATTTTTCTTGGGCACTATAATAACAGGAGAAGGCCAGGAGCTGATAGTAGGACTAATGATTCCTTGCTGCAGCATTTCCTCAATTTCCTTTTTGATGAATTCCTGTTATTCAGGTGAGGCTTTATATGATCGCTATTTGATTGGAGTAGCATTTTCAGTATTAATGCTATGAGTAACCATAGTGGTTCTTTCTAGATTAATTGTTTGGCCTTCCTTGGAGATGTGATCAACAAAGATATCCTTATTATCAGATAGAATTTGTTGAACCTCAGCTTATTGTTTCTTGATCAAGATTTCAATAGATGGTTCAGAAGAGAATTCCTCAGGTTTAAGACAGTCAAAGAGAAAGATGGTAGGATTGTCATTCTCAGATTCAAGAATGAGATCAGACGTGTAGGTCTCCTATTCCTCAAGATCACTTTCAGATTCATATTCAATTTCATTCAAAAGTTCATTCTCATTATCCTCATAGTAATTGTTACCTTGTGGAAGGTGTGGGGGAGTATCAGCATGGTAGGTGGTTTCTATGGCAATTGTTTTACCCTTATAAGTAATTGGAGAGTATGATCTTTAAAATTCCAATTTGCCTTCATGTGATCCAGCCAATAAGTTCTCAGAAGAAGGGTCTCCTCACATGACTCAATTACTTGCAAGATTACTGGTACAATCAAATCCTGGATAAATATTTTCAAAAAAGTTATTTGTTCAAGGGCCCTGGCTCATATACCATTGGCAGTAATTACAATGGTTTTGAACTTGATATCAATTTCCAATCCAAGTTTTCTCATAAGTTTGTCAGTAATGATACTGATAGTAATACCAGAGTCAAGAATGACCATCACAGAATTTCCTTTAATGTGGACATAGCACCTGGCAGCTGTGGTTTTTTTTTTGATAATCAGAGGTAAGATAATTGATTTCCACAAGTATCTTAATCCACTTGCGCTAATTGGGATATTGTAACATTTGTCCCAGAGTAGTCTTAGCAAGGAGGTTTAGAATATTCTCAGAGATGTCATAGTTGAGCAGTTGATCCACAATAGATGGTTGGGCTTTTGTTTTGAGCCTTTTAGATTTGATAGTAGAAGGGGTTGCAATCCCTTCAGGTTCAGAGTCATGAATTTTCCTTGTTAAGATTCTAGCGACTTTCCTGGTACATAGGTTTAATTCCTTATTTGATTCAGATTGTTTTTGTTTTTGTTTAGCCTCCCTCCTATTAGTAATATAGGGTTAATTTCACTGACCAATGTAGACTTCCTCCTCATATTTAGATTCATTGAACTCCTCCTCAAATTCCTCAATGGTGAGATAGTTCAAAGGTTTCCTGGATCTGGAAAAGTTTGCTTGAACCTTTTCAGACATGCATTTTCTGATCCGATGTCCTGGTTTATTGCACCTGAAACATACAAGTTGAGTAGAGTTAGACCTATTCATAGGGTTGAAGGTAGGTTGCCTTGAACGATAGCCTTGTTTTTCTACTTGAGCAGAAAAAAGTTTCAATTTTTTAGCCAAGTTCAATTAAGTTTTTCAAATTTTTTGGTAAAAGTATCCATGGAATCTTTAGATTTCAAAGAAGTCATTTTGAAATTTCTTGAGGTAGGAGTAAGATTGCATGATTCCTCATCACTGTTTATGTCCTGACCATTTTGATAAGCCATTGTGAGTTTGTATGTAACAGTCACATTATTAAAATTGTTTATAGCAACAATTGGAACCAAGTATAGTAGTCATCCCCTGATATAGTAGTGGAGCTGTTGGTTAGGACTTAAGTTATCTTCAATATTGGTTCTTTTGAGAAGTTTTTTGAAACTGACATGGTAAGTAGTCACAAGTTCAATTGGTTCTTGCCTATGTTTTTCAACATCATATGTCTATTTATTGATTTATCACTGGATACAAAACTACAGTTTGAATTCCTTAAAGATAGTCTTTCATTTCATGGCATTAGTATCAGTATTATTGTCCTTAAAATATGTTATCCACCATTCCTCAGCTTTATCCTGGAAGTGGATATTGAGCATATAGATCAGTTTTTTGCTTTCCTATTGATTAACCATCATGGCCTTTTCAAAAGAAGTTAACCAAGTGATAGGATCCTGGGTTCTATCACCAGAGAAAGGCTCTACTCATAGTATATTGAAGTGTAAGGGCAAAGGATGTTGTTCAAAATAATTATAGATATCCTTGGGTGTTGCCATTGTTATATGTGTATGTGTATTATTAAGAGGGATAGATATAGTAGATAGAATAGAAAAAGAAGAAGTAGTAGAAATAGTAGAGTTAAAAAGTGATTCAAGATATAAGGGTTTGTTGAAAAATAAAAGGTTTTTGAAATAATTATAAGTTTTAGGTAGGTTAAAAGAAAAGTAAGCTATCCAAGGTATACAATCAATAGGTAAATTAAATAGTTCAAGAGAATCAACAGTAAAGAAATTGAATTGTGTAATAGCAGATAAGAGTTTCAAATAAATATTATTAAAGGAATAAATATATGTGTATCAGATAGTAAAGATTAGTTTTTTAAAAGTAGTTGATTCAAAAGGAAAAGTAGAAGTAGAAAGAACTTGATTAAAATAATATTGGGTTACAAAAGTATAAGAAGTAGCAACAAATTCAACTTTGAACCAATTCCAAAAGTTTT
>CAJVPT010007313.1:0-10172 GCA_910592055.1 Acaulospora colombiana
GCTTGATGTGCGTCCAAAAATTCTGCACCACCCGCCAGTTTCACCGGCTCATAATAATATTACTTATAAAGGCGTTAAAAAGCAAATTTGACGAAAACAATTACAGATTAGAGTTTGAAATAACAAATTAATGTTTGTTAATGTTACATTGGAAATTGATATAATGCCAACAAGGCACATTTTCATAACGTTAAAAATATATATATATATATATATATATATATATATATCGAAAATTTCCATTTCGGGAAATTGAGCGAAAATGTTTTGGGTGATCCGTGGCACGCAATTAATAAAATTTCGAGTAAATGTGAAAAATTTTCAATTAAATATTAATTAAGCGTTTGCATAAGGACATAAGGAAAGCGAATGAAAGAAAATTGACATTAACAAGGTTCCGAGGAACATTATTGGGACACATGAATTAAAATTCCAGCTTCTATGCATGTATAATCCGTACCCTGAGAAATGTCAAATTTCCAATTTGTAGAATGAGTGAAAAAGGACGAACCAGAAAACCCTTATCTACACATCGTGTGTAACTGTACATCTATTTACCAAGAGAATATAATTTATCAAGTCGTTATTTTGTATATTTCTGCGTGTTAATCGATAATACTGTATTTAGAAAGGAATGAATGAATTCGAAGGTAAGAAACTCTGAGATTATGGAATGACAACATTAAAAAAAGGATTGTTGGCAATATTGGGTATTAAATTAGAATTATAATTTATATAAAGGCCGCCATCAATTAAATCCACAGGTCACATTCATGAAAAGAGTGTAATGCGGGATGAGTAGATAAGTTATTGATTATCTTTCACCCTTCTCCTGAACCTCTTTCTCCATCGGTTTAGCTGATTTACTGCATCGGAAATGTTTTTGCACAATTGTTTCTCATGCGAATTTGCGGAGCTCCAGATCTTTTCGCACACGAAACGGACGACGTTTCCGTCCGTCACATTTAGCCTTGCGGCCTCTTGCTTTACGTTAATCTTACAGATGCAACGTGCATTCATTAATAAATTACAATCTTGTCGGTAAAGGTTCAAAATTAAGCTCGGATCATTCAGAGCTGGTGGAAAAATGTTGTTCATATTGATATTATCGAGAAACCAAACGTGTAATGAGTCCGGAGGCGCATTCATGTGTTAATTTGCGATTTATTCTTAATTTTATTCGAAAAGGAAGTTTTCTCTCCAATTATTCCTCAAGAACAATAAGGAGAAAGAGAATAATAGAAATTTTTTATAGAATTACAGTCTTGAGAGATTTTATAATATTCGCACGCACACGGGGGGGGCGGTAAAATTAGACGACTGTGCGGAGCCTTGGAAGTTTGATGTGTGAGATAATGTATAATTGGTTTGGTCAATCAATCAAACCGCACGCATGTATTTTTCCCACTGCATTTTTTTTTCTTGAAAGGGAAAAAAAATTAGTAGCGTGGATTAAAGTGGCAGGGGGCTGAGTTTCATGCATATATGAGCTACCAAATGTTATTATTGCATTGTGCCTCGAGTGCTTTCGCTTGATGAGCATAAAAGAGAGAGGTATGAAATCGGCAGGATAATATTAATACAATTTGCAGATTGAAGCTGTATTCTTTTTGGAAGCTGGGTGCGAGTATCCCGAATGATTTGCTTTTAACCGATCATTAATGAAGAAACGAAAGGCAAAATACAATGCTCAATTGCATTTGTCCAATTCATCTACGTGCACGTCTTCGTGAATACACACGCATACATGCGGGCATGTTATGAATACGCTCATTCTTTTCAGTTGCGCTTGATAAATATTTCACATCTACCCAATTACTGAACGTCGATACAGTAAGGTTAATTAGTCCATGATTTCCAGTAAATTTGCATGAGGGGCTCACATGAACACCTTTCTGCACACAGAAACCCGAGAATGGTCGACACAAACTAGTTTGATTACGCATGAAATCATTTGTTTATACCTGGCTGCGTGCGTTTGCCCGTTGATATTTATTAGCAAGGGTTTGATAGGGACGAATCACGGTAATGAGAAAAAAAAAGTCTAGGCTTGGAATGTTGGAACAAAATTCATTATTTTGGAATTCATGAAAGAAAAAATTTTATTAATATAATTTACACTATCATCATTATGCTGTCACATACAGCATACTTCACATTCCATCATTTCCCTAAAATGTCTTGGACTACGAGATTGCCATCAACCTCATTACGTAAATGGTTGGTTCACGTCATTCGCGTTGATCACCCAACTACTGTTAGCCGATTCCTAGGTAACCAACATTGATGCCAAATCTCCCTTGATACCCTTGGTGCCTTCGGAACGGAGTCGATCGGTGATGCACACTGGCAAATTGGATCGCACATCCCAGTCGGAGATTTGCCCCGACAAACGTCTTTTCTTTTAACGAATCAACATGCGCAGGCCATTAGTTGTGATGTTGAACTATTATACATTGCATAAGATCTTGCGATTATGATACGTAATGAAATTCAATTCCGGGAATGTTTATGCTTATCTAGGAAATTTTAATTAGCTGCCAATCAGCACAAAAAAAAATAAACAAATTCGTTTGACAAAGAAAAGAGGTAAATCTATTACACAATACGGTAACTTAGCCTTTATTTCTCTCTTTGATGAAAACCAAAAGAAAATTTAATATAACCAAAACGTTATTCCTTTTTTTTTTTTTTGAGTGTGCGTGTATTTTAACTAAAAGAGCTAATAACCTCATTTGTCAACAATAGTATTACGGTTTACCGAATTACGTATTTATATTTCATCGAGATACTACGTACAAGATACAGTATTTTTCTCCAACCACTTCTCATCCCGGGCGAGTTCGCAACAATATTTTGTTAATTTCTTATTTCATATGCGCGGTTACTTGGTGCTTGTGCGTGCGTCAACTATAACTTAAATAAAGACATGCTTAAGCATGGCTGGTATGGTACGAGGAATATTAAGATTATTGCACAAATCAATGTGTTTGATTTTGATTGGGCGACCATGTCACTAAAGTTAACCCGTTACACAAATATTGCATTTTCGAGAGCCCTATCGTAGAAAAATCATCAGAAAACTGACAAGAAATCATGCGGACGTCTAATTGACGCCGGTTTTCCATCTTTCTTTAACTTATCCCTTCGACAAATGAAGCTGAATACAGAAGCCTGAAAAAAGCCGAAACAATCACTTCGGCAGATTCTCGATTAAGAACTCAATAAAAATAAATAAATAAGCACAGTAAATATATAATCCTGCATATGATCAGTTAAAATAAATCGCACTAGGCCCTCATACTCCGTACTCCACGATCTTCGGCAAGCATGACAGATGGAGAGAGCCGAATTTGTGTAATAAAGAAGATTCCATGAATCGAATGCGACCGTTAAAAAGTAACCGGGAAATCTGAGGAGTGTTGTTAAAGAGACGATCCTTTGTCAACTCACTCTCACCTTGCACGTACCGTACTGCAATGTCGGAAATGTCATTTATGGAAAAACATACGTGACTCACGGGGGCATATCAAATTTGATTTTGACAAGATAATCTACATTCGCGTGAAACCAAAATTTTTAGCAATAAAGTTATTATTAGACGGGACGGGTTATACAGTATAATGTGTTTCATAATTAAACACGATCAGATTTAATCCGGTAAGATCCGAATTCTAAATTTAACATTAACTCGCAAAAACACCTCATGTTATCTCACGCCTTTGTTGTATTGTTTTCAATCTCCATGTTTGTTTTTTTTTTTACCTTTAGGGGAATTTTGGTGGATCCCTATCGAGCCCCTTCCTGCAAGCGATCCCACATGACGAAACCTTTTGCAGCTCGAAGAAGGTTGACCTTTGGCCGCACTCGAATCGCTCATTGCGGATTGGGGCATGCGATTTATTTTTAAATCTCTGTTAACTAAAAAAAAACTAGTAATAACTAGTAATTACAGTATTTCAAACATTTTTTTATTGACATAATAGTGATCGAAAAGGGGCAAGCTCATTTTGATGCTGCGACGGATGTCCTCATAATATGAAAATAGACTGATCGCAAAACTGTATAAATTAAGGGACTCGAAGGTTGCATTCACGATGCTAACCTGCCCTCGCTTACGCTTCAAAAAAAAAAAAAAAAAAAAAAAAAAAAAAAAAAATCGAAATATCTATATTTTTTATGAATAAGACAAAAAAAATCAAAGTCAAATATGAATCGGAGTGTAGAAGAAATCTCAAATGATCCTTTGGTGATCCAGAGAGTGATCGTCGGTCCTGATTTAACTCCCGAAAGGTTCGTTGAGAAAGTGAAGGCCCGTTCCCTTAACCGCAGCACGCTGGCCAAGGACATCTTCGATATTGTCGTTCGAGAGGAAGTGGCGAACGAAGTCGATCCCGGAGTCTTGAGATTCGTGTCCACCAAACTCTGGATGAAAGCAAATTCCCAAGTGAAGAGAGATTACAAAGGTTGTGCGACACGCGTGAGCGTAAGAGTTAACAGACATAGAAGGGATTAAGTTTTATTTCTTTAAATCATATTTTAGACACAGTACATCATCTTTATTCTCTGGTCTCATTTTGTCGCACTTTTTATTTATTTATTTATTTATCTTTCCTTTCCTTTCCTTTCTTTTCCTTTTTATTTTGCTGTAATTCTTTTTTTTTTTTCACTCGTTATCTTACTACTTTCATCGCTTTTCTTTCGCTGCCTCGCGATTATTGTTATTTTCCGTCGTTACTTAAAAAAAAATTTTTTTTTTCTCTTTCCGTCGTTACTTAAATTTTTTTTCTCTTTCCGTCGGTTAAAAAAAAAAATTTTTTTTTTTTCCCTTACTCGTTTCTTTTGTTTCGTTGTTTCGCAAAAGAATCTTTCGTCGTTACGTTACTGGCATTCTGAATAAAAAAAAATAAACAGGCAATCTGTAAATCCCAACATATGACACGTGAATCTTCCCATTGTTCACTAAATGGTTAGGTCAACAAAAAAAAAAAGTTTGTGTTTATTATCAGCTGCGGAAATTTTCGATCCCCGATTTCACAGTATTTACACGTATATTTTTAATTTACACGTACAATACATTATTATTACAATGAACCCTCCCTCTGGCGCCCCCTCATAGGGACCATGGTGAAAAATGGGAAAGCGTAATTTAAAGAGGTGGGACTGTGATCCGGTAGATAATTTTACTACCAAGTATTCTATAAGTTTGGGGCCAAGCGCCGAGGGTACATTTGGGCTTACTGCATAGTATTTCATTTATTTCTTGTTATCCATTTTACTTTACACGTATGCACCTTAATTTGCACAATTTTTTTATTTTATTTTATTTTACTGTATGATGACTTTAGAACCAAGTTACAGTACAGTGTGATATGTGACTTTGTTGACGGAGTAACGCGAGTGGATAAATTCACAATCACGGTGAAGGTGACGCCCGCCTCTTTTCCCCGATTTCTATATAATCGGTTATTTTTATATCACTAAATGGCGTGCAAAAAAAAAAAAAAAAAAAAAAAAACCAGGACCGAAAGAGACGTGACCATTCCTATTCCTTGCAGCTTTATTATTATTATTATTATTATTATTTTAAGGGGTAACATGCGTATTTTTTGAATCTTTGTAATTATAATATTGCCTTTTTCTTTTAGGAACGACATCGTGTACTGCTGAATTCTTCAATCGATATAAATATTAATGCACCACCATCCTTGCGTAGGCGAAGAGGCGTCCGCCGTTTGCCCCTTATTTGCCGTTGGACCACTCATGTCGAAAAAAATTTTTTTTTTCAGTTTTCGGATCCTGCACAAATAAAAAGTGAAAACTTCACACAAGTTCATTTCTTATAAGGGGATAAAGGTGATGATTTAAACGAAGTTTATGGTGAATGCGTAGATTGTGCGTAGTACTGTATAAAGGACGATCTCGACCAAACCCGAGGCACAGCATTAACTTTATTATACAGTACGTTACGCGTTTTTAACGATAATCACGTAAGGCGGACTACAATAAAAAAAAAAATTCGAGATCAATGGCGACCGTTAAATTTAGCGCATGTTTCCCGATGTTACGTTTCACGACTCATCGAAAAAGAAAACAAAGACTTGTAAAGAATCCTTTCACCTGTGTTAAATATGGAAAGAGAATGAGGATTAAATTGTAATTAACAAAACCATTATTAAACTTTTTGAAAGATGGGAAGATGCTGTGTTTCTATGTAACATACTGATTAGGTACAGTACATCACGTGAATAAACTATAATTTCCGTATTTTCACACCTGTCACTATGTGGATAACCCGGGATACTTTGAACGGTAGTTATTTCCCTGGTGCCCTTCCGGTCCAACGTAGACAATGTAAAATGGAATACATTGAGCGCAAGAATTGATGACATACAATTTACTGTTCTCAAAACAAAAATCTTACTCAATGTGGAATGGAAAAACCCGTTACGCAGGGTGGAAACCCCTGCCTAATTTGAATTAATCGTGGGGTATTTATGTAAGTAACACTTCTCTGGGGTATACATGTGACAAGTTTATTAAGTTTGTGCATGTGAAACTGCGGGGTGTAGGTGCTTAAATTAAATTATTAGTCCCCCGGTATATACTGTATGAAAAGGAAATAGGAATGATCGCCTTTGATTATTTTCTTCCTAATTCTGCCGTCTTCTCCCCCGGTATATGAAAAGGAAATAGAAATGATCGCTTTTTATTATTGTCTTCCAAAAAAAAAAATTCTTCATATGTATGAAGTGAAACGTGGTTATCGGCATTCACAAAAAAAAAAAAATAATAATAATAAAATAAATTCCGAAATGAGTAATGACATTAAAAGAGTGCACGAAACGTCAACACTTGTTTTCCCATTCCTCTTGCTCGTCCTTTTGGAAGTTGATGACTCTCACCTTTTTTCTTTCATTGAAGGCACATCATGCTCAAATCGCGGTCCAAACAAACGAATTGTTTTGCCTCATGATTGACCACTACATATTGCTATACACGATTCTCATACTAAATACGAAAATGGGCAACTGAAGGTTTTTACCTTTCATTAACTGCCAAATTTTTTCGAGAGTAATTATAATTTGTCGATAAGACGAAAAAATAAAACAATAAATATTACACACATACGTACACGTGTCCATTGAATTGTGTGCGAAATATCAATTCTCTCATTGGATAATGAAATATAGTATATAAATATCCAGGATGGATTGCCTGGGTTCATTCTGTCCTTTCTCCCTTGTCACCCTTTTCTTTCAAACCAGAACAAGAACCGGAATTCTTGTGAACCTCGTTTGTAAATTACAGGGTATACACAAACCATTGAGAAAATGAACTTCAGACAATTCCCTGGTGCACAGGATCCTTGTGTTTCATCGAACAACCCGTTGGTTCAAAATTTTCTGGAAAATATGAATTATGGTAATATATCACCACCGGCGTTGGATGATCCCCTAAGGATCCTCGATCATTTTAAATATAGGGTGAGGAAGATGAATGCTAAAATTATATTGGAACTAAATGTGTTGCAAGAGGCAAAACGGCTACGGGTAAACGATCGCAATGTGACCAACGAGGTGATTTGCATCATATGGAAGAGGGCTACGACGCGAGACATCTATTTGTGGAAGCAGGTGTCGGAAAATGCCAAGAGCCATGTCACGGTGAAATTTCCGTTAATGAGGATTGAGGCAAATGCCAAACATTTTAACGGAGAGGCGGGAAACTTTGAAACCACTTTGAAATAAACCTGGTGTTAAATAATGTTTAATTTCTCATTCTTTCATCTTACGTACTTAAAGACATTAATTATTATTAATCCACTAATTTTAGATTTGAGGTTAAACATTTGATATGTTGATCTCTAATCTCCAATATTTACAATACGTACACCCTTGCATATAATTTTTACTGATGATAATCCCCTCCGCCGTCCATCTCATTGCCTAGACAAATCTTTCCAAAAACAACTGATCTACTGTATAATAGCATTTTTGTTGATTTTGATTGATAACTAAATAAAAAAGATCACTGTGTGGATGTTGCAAATTATGAAACTCAATGGAGCGTTTATTCCAAATTAACTGACAACCTAATTCATTTACCGGTTCTTTAACCACATTTTAAGATTAATCGCATAGATGAAATAAAAACCTTTTCACAATTCAGAATTCGTAGAAAGAGGGAAAAAAACAAGTCCCACTCTAAGCACCTGGGAATCGATGAATGCATTTGCGGCGGCGAACTCTGGTTCGAAATGAAATCACCACGGTAATGCGATAATCAAATGATCGATATAAAGTACGTATGATGTATTTTGTCATTCAGGCATTCGATTCTTAAACTCTTCATCGAATGCAAGATAAATTTCCCGGGAAAACTGCCTCGACTGTACAAATCAAGAAAAAAAAGAATGTCGCATCTCTTCGATGCCAGCAAAATCTGATTACCTGAAGGATAGCATACAATATGCACATACGTTATACGCATATAAGGAGTCTTTCGAAAAAAAACTTTTTTCTGGCAACGATATACTGTAACATAATTTCTGAAAGGGGTGTGGGAAAGAGGAAATGTGTCACACCACCACCACCGTCTCTACCATTACCACCACCCTGCTGCCATCAACAGACTCGATAGATATCTTTGTGTTCATGTTTGTTCATGTTACTTATTTAACGGGGTTTCATTTCAATGATGATGTTCATTTCATCTGTCCTTCCCGCATGTACCTGTTTGTAAAAGTAAAATATCGTCACGAAAACTCCCTTTTTCTTTATTCATCCACGTTCGCACAATCCTTCCCAGAAAATGATCCGCACCCGAACGTCTCCACGACAATAAGAGAATGTGGAAACTTTTTCGTCCTATGAATGTATGTACAGCTATTCGCATTATTGTTATTATCGTTATTATTATTATTATTATTATTATTACTATTACTATTATTATTATTATTATTATTATTATTATTAAAAATAATCACATCCTGACTAAGGAAAAATAAATAAAGATAAAAATACCATTAATCCATTAATTTAATCACCTTAAAAAAAAAAAGCCAATAATAAATATCTCATACTATCAAGGTGATTAGGAAAAAAGGTTTATTACGTAAATTGACGTAAATTGACGCCCCATCATCGGGAGAGGTGGAGGTGTGTTGCGTTTTGGTCAAAGTACGGACAATCTTTTTTTTTCCCTTAGACAAAGAGCATAACTTGGCACAACTTACTTGCACATGATAATCTTAATTTTTTTTCGCTAGCGTGTAAGCTTTGGACCTACAATGATTGGATTGTGACATCCGAATATGCAACAATGAACAAAATAATGTACAACTACTGGTGATGTAGGCTGTTTAATCCGAATTTGGTAAAATAAACAAATCATGAAAAATTATAAAATGCAAGAGGTGAATTTCTTCACACGGTGATCATACATTCAGGATTTTCCGGATTTGCGAAGGAAAAAAAAAAAAATGGTCAATGGAAATAGTTCAGGGAAGAGTAGCGTACGTCATATGTTGATACTGCTATAAATGTTCCGAGTATCAGCTCTCCGTTGTTAAGGAAAAATTTTTACTTATAGACAGTCGAACATCCCATATCAACCTCTGATGGAGGAAAAGCGGGAAGATCAAATAAGAGCAAGAAATTCGGTAGATGACAATGACAATGAAGACGAAGAGACTAGGCAAAAACAGTCTCATCCGCATTTTGACGACCCGATGTTGAAACAAGTCGAGGAAACGACAAGGATATCGACATTCGTCTATTTCACAACTTTTACGGTCGCCATCGGTGGATTTTTGTTTGGGTATGAAAGTTGCCTCGTCATCTGTCATCATCATTCATTCGTTCTTTGATATGCACATTTAATTTTTTTGACCATCATTGCAGGTATGATACTGGTGTCATTAGCAGCGCCATGTTATTGCTTGAAAATGACTTTACCATGACATCTCTTCAAAAGGGAATGGTCGTTGGTGGTGCGTATCATGTCGATATTGCGTTAATCTGATGTTTTGTTCGGAATGGAAATTTGATTGAGATTTCCAAATTATTTAAATACCAAGCCACAACACTTGGAGCCATAATCGGCGGTCTGAGTTCAGGTGAAGGAATTCTCCATTTTTCTTTCCTCCTTTCGGCGAGCATTTTTACTCA
>CAJVPT010007314.1:0-10170 GCA_910592055.1 Acaulospora colombiana
ATTTGAATTTTGCTTTGGAAGATGAGATTCTATCTTTCAATAGATTGTAAGTAGCATTAAAGTCTCCCATTATAATTGTGTGAAAGCCTTTTCTATATTTTGTTTTACTAAGGCTGATTATTTTCTCCTTCACTTTTTTACACCTTTGCTTATCTGATGGAATATAGACCTGTATAATACAGATCTTTTTCTTTTTCATCAGTAAATTGGTAGCTATAATGTATTCATCTTCTTCATCGATTGATGCCACCTTTTTCTCTAGGTCTCTTTTGATAAGGAGGCTAACTCCTGCTCCAAAGGGTGTATCAGGATTGGTACTATGGAAGTGTTTGTAGACTCTTTGTTTGTCGAAAGCCTATTTGGCATTAGCTTAAGTAAGTTTTGTTTTACATAAACCCATTATACCTATTCCTTTTTCTGTAATTTCTTCCATCAGACTTCTTTTATTTGTCTTATCTGTGATGCCTCTGACATTATGTGTTCTGATTCTAACTACCCTTTTTTATATGTCTTCCATTTCTTCCTATTCC
Source organism: Acaulospora colombiana (assembly GCA_910592055.1). Classification (NCBI taxonomy): domain Eukaryota; kingdom Fungi; phylum Glomeromycota; class Glomeromycetes; order Diversisporales; family Acaulosporaceae; genus Acaulospora; species Acaulospora colombiana. Next base: position 531 of record CAJVPT010007314.1, read on the forward strand.
TTTTCTATTATTATGCTTTTTCTTTTTTTGTTGAAAAAAATATTACATTCCTTTTGTAAGAATGTTGTTAGATCTATGTAAATTATCATATTGTTCTAATGAAATCTCTTTTTCTTGTATTTGTTCTTTGCCCTTATTATTAGTTGTTATTGAGGATGAAACGGGCATATTCATCTCTTGTCTCTTTGAATTACCTGTTGCATCATGTTAGAAGTGATTAGCTCCTCTTCTATCTCTATTTATCCTGTTTGGAGTTATTTGTTCTTCAAGTCTATTTATTCTATCACTTAGTTTTTCAAGGTTGGTCAATATGAGCTGCAATGGGTCTTGGTTGCCTTCTGCCTCTAATCTGCTATCCTTACTGCTAATATTCTGCTAGTGAGTTCTTTGTCTTCTAATTCTCCTGTCTTACATTATTATTATTCTTTTGTTTTGTTTGTCTTTGATTTCTGGAGCATGTGGATTTTATAGTATAGAAATAATGATAAGAGGAGGAGGAAGAGGATCTTGTGGACTCATAGCCTGATAGTGAATCTGAAGTTGAGTCATTATCTATATTGATTTTTTGTAATCTTTGATAATATGATTTTCTTTTTTCACTTATAGGACTAGCATTTTCTCTATTGCTAGGATTTTTCACACTCTAGGACAGTCTTAAACCTTATAGTAAAATATGTTGTTTGCATGCTTTATCCCTATTCTCTCTTGTCACAAAACAGACAACTGTAAAGTTCTGTTTCTTTAATGTGTAAAGATTTTTGGAAGTATAGCATACTTTTACCTAAGTACCCTATAGAGCCCTTATTATCAAGCTGGTATATATTCTGTTTGTACTCAACAGTCTAGCTGAGTTAATATTTCTCTCGATTAGAATGGCATTTATCTCTTTATTTGTCAACTCTGATTTAGTGAAGATGGCTTTAGATGTTTTAGTACCTATAGATATTGTTCATGCTTTTGCGAGATTCTATTTAATATATTTATGAAGCTTGAAATAGGCCTTGACCCTAGTCTTCGTCTTGACCTTATAGATATAAATGTTTTGAACTATTCCATATCTCTTGAGATATTTAGCTATATACTGTAACTTCTGGAAACCTTCTGATCTAGATCAATTAGGCTGACATGCCATATATCAGATCTATTTTTTTATTTGAATTCTTGAAAGATTTTTCTGTTTTTCTCTCTTTTGATCATGTGGGTAAAACCTGAAATATGAGAAGTTATATTTTGGATAGTAAAATTATCTTCTTTGCAGTTTATTTCTTCTATGCATTTTAGGACATCCTCTTTTTCTTGTACCTAAAAGGCCAATTATTTATTTCCATTGATAAATTCTTTCTTTAAGAGATGTTTTTCTCTCTGTAGTAGTTTCAGGGTATTGCTTAGGTAAGTTTTGACTTCTTCTTCTATTTCCCCTGGAATATTGGCTGTTATAACACCAAGTCTATATATTCCTTCTCTTCCTATAAAATATGGGTTTGTCAATGAAACGAGTCCCTATTTCTAATGTCATATGAGCTATAATCACTGATGTTGTTGCTATTTATTTTTTTTAGAAGCCTTTGTATTTCAGCCTCTTCTTGTTCATAAATATTAGTCATTGTAATTTCATTATTTATCATTGACTCAGTATTTACATATTCAGTAATCTTCATCAGTTGACTTTTTGGTTCCTATGTATTACTTGCATTCTTGATAATTTCTATAAATTTGTCTTCTATGTAGAGTTGTAGAAGATCTTCTTTTTTTCCCTTTCCTTGTTACCAGAGGTATGGGATATGCTAAGTAAGGATCCATTTCTTATGGAATGTTGTTTTGTCTATTCCTAGGATGTTAGCAATAATACTATCTAGGATAATAAAAGTCTCTAATATGGAAGTTGTTTCTTCTTTTGGATCTCCTTCTTTTTGCCTTACCAACTGTTGGGATGCCCATAGTTTTGAGATTTCGTCGTACTTTCTTGAAAGCTTAATTAAGATATTCAAGATATCCTCCTTCTTTTTATTTACTATATGAAGAATATGTTGTGCTCTATCCATGTTGACTATATCACGTAATTATTCGATGAGTCACGCTTTGCAGATTAACTCTGTTTATTTGTTTACTTATTTAGATAGTATTACTAGGGGTTCCCTAATCTATCTATTGTACTAGTAGATCAATTGTAAGATAAACACGAGTTGCAAGTTGTTTATCTATTTATTTGTTAATTTAAGTAACACATGTGTTGGGTCTATTAAGGGATAAATAAGATGTGAGAAACGTGTTTTGTGATTAGCTAGAACATATGTTGAGCTTGTTTATCTGTCTAGAGATATGTTATATAATCTGTTGTTATATCTCTATTGTCTAAAGGGACATGTTCATGTTCATATTATATGTTAGTTGTTTATGTGTTGCTGATATGTTGTTACTGATAATCTCTAGCTATTGCTCTTGGATTCTTGACGTTCTCTTGGGTCTTGCAATTTTTGAGTTTTGATTGATTTACTGGTTGAAATTACTATATTGCTAGGTCTTTCTAATGTCTAGAAAGATGTAAATCTGCACTGGCCTGGTTGGTAGCTAGGAGAGTTGATGTTGGGTTCCTTGGCTTTACTGTGATTCAGATTTACTTTTGTTTTCCCTTTTCCTCAAAAGTTGATGGATAAAGTACTAATGTTGTTATTATATACTTTTCTCCTGGTAACTTGTTTATAGAGCTTTATGTATTGCTCCAAGTGGGGTGATATAGTTGTGTTTTAAAATTTTTTACTTTTATAATTTAATAAAAAATTATTTATTTTATATAAAATTTTATAAATAACCTTTGCTTTATACTTAAAAAGATCAAGGCCCATCAAAACAATAAGTTTAACAATATAGCAGATAGATTAGCAAAGCAGGCCAGAAGAAGAAATCCTTTGACTTGACAACAAACACCTGATCTGGGTCAAGTTCTCACAATAGTAGCCTGGAAAGAACATACTATTGATATCAGTATTAGAGATTTTCTTAAAAAATAGAATGTTAAAAAAATAGAACTAGCTTGATGGAGCAAAAATGTATTTAAGACTGATGAATATACCCTAGTAAAGAAATTGACTGACAAATTTTCTGGAAACAATTCAATCCATACAATACCTTTTATACCTCCTTTAGTACCAACAAGGACAAGAGTTTTCTAGTAAACCTAATCCATAATGAGCTTTCTACCCTTCAAATGATGCAGAAAAGAAAACTAGACTTATATTCAAGTACAATTTGCTCAATATGTAATTTACAAGAGGAAACTCTGAAACATCTTTTCGAATATCCCAAGACTCAAAGTGAAAGATCAATTATATGGAACAAATCTCAAAATAAAATTTTTCAGTATATCAGGAAAACCTTCGAAGAACAAATCTACAAAGCAGACTTCAACAAGTTTACAACCAAGAAATCAATTATATATAAAGAAAAACCAAAATATAGACATAGTTCAGAGTTCATTTCATACAGAAAAGCCTTACGATTGAAAGAGCTCTTCAAGAAAGCTGAAATATTAAGAGAAATAGTCAAACTGCAGATCCTCAGCTTGGCTATAAATAAACATAATGCAATATATAGCCCTAACTATCAGATCGAAAACTATTGTATCCAACATAGTATCTCCAATATGCCGTGGTCATTATTGAAAAAGAATATCCAGGATGCAATAGAGGGATTGAAATTTATCTGTCAAAAGATTGACGCAAAGAAAACAAGAAACACAATCAAGGTTGCTTTGAAACAATGATACGATAATCTAAAATTCAATTAGAGAAGAATGGTAAGCTCCCTATCAAACAGAACAAGAAGCAAAATTGTGCGGACAGAGTTAAGGTTACACAAGATAGTACAGAATATGTAACAACCAAAACAGGTGAAATAGAGAAAAAACTAAGGTGATACCATCTAGAAGAATTTAAAAAAAGAGACGTTAACTTTAATAGCCTTACAGAAGACTGGAAAGAGGAGTATAGACCCAAAGATTATATCAAGAAACTATGGTATAAAGATCTCCTCGAGCCAATCTTACAAGAAGAATTAGGTGAAATACTTCAAACACTTTCAAACAACAAGGCACCAGGATAGTCACAAATTAGCTATGAAATGTTTAAGAATCTGAGTCAGAATAGAAAAGAAATCCTAAGAAGAATGTTAAATAACTTCTTGAGATGTGAGGTAACTCCTACTTGTTGAAAACAGAGCCATATATACTTTATAGCCAAATCAAAACCATAAGAGTGTAAGTTAATAACACAAGATTAATAGTTCTATTGGAAGTTACAAGAAAGTGTTTCACAAAAATCTTTACTAATAGAATGGAAAATATCTGTAAAGTTAATAACATTCTCAACAGTTCCAACTTTGTGGATCTTCCTGGAGAAAGTACATCAGAACCAATCCAAATCCTCAACAACATCTGCAAAGATGCAAGAGAAAATAAAAAGGAATTGTGAATACTTTTCCAAGATATCGCTAAAGCCTATGATACAATAAGTCTGGATATGCTAGTCAAAGCAATGAAAAGGATCAAAATACCAAAGAGTTTTATCAAGATTATGCTAAGCATATTTCAAGACAGAGAATTTCAAGTCATCTTTGAAAATGACTTCATAGAATCCATAAAAGCAAGGGATGGTATCGACCAAAGGGAAACCATTTCATCACTGCTATGGTGAATATTCTATGATTTTTTACTTTGCAAGATCCAAAATAACAAAGAAAAGGGATACAAAATGTCAGTCACCTGGAATCCTGATCTCAAAGAACAGATCACAAGAAGGTTAGAATCAAGACATGCAACTATAGCCTTTATGGATGATACAACATGGATAGCAAGATCCAAAAAGGATATAAAAGAAATCATCGAAACTGTGAGAGTCTTCTACAAAGCCAATGATTTTCAAATCAATAATAATAAATCAGTCCTAATTACTATTAACAATCCTAATTGCTATCCAGAAAAGGTTTAGGCTGGTATAGAAAAAGAAGTGGTAAAGGAGCTCAGCAGGACAGAATATACAAGATTTCTGGAAATCTGGACTGGCAATCAAAAAACTGTAGTTGAACTCAAAGAAAGAATGCTAAAAGAGATCAACGTAGTGACCAGAGCTCTTAAAAACAAGAAATTAACAGACAAACAAACCCTATATATTCTAAATAGGGTATTAATTCCAAGAATAGAATTCAGAATGCAATATAGTATACTACCCTGGAAAATATGTAACACTCTAACGGTAGCATATAGAAAGCTCTTCAAAAACAAGTGCACCTTATGTAGATCTATATCCAATAGTATAATACATCATCCAAAGATTCACAACCTGAAAAGCATCTGGATGCTTCAGCAAGAAAGTCAAATAATAGGATTATGTAATAAACTAAATAATCCTGGCCTTGCAGGAATCACAACAATTATCCGACTCAAACAAGCACAAATAAAGACTTGGGAACCACTTAATCTACTAATATACAACTTCTTAAATCATCTACCAGATAAAGGAAACTTCATGCTCCAAGTAATAAAGTTGGCTAAAGACATAGGAATAACCTTTCACAGTTGGAAATGGCAAGAAATCTTCGAATGGAGCAAGGAAAATAGTTTAATTAATGAGCATCTTACATTAGAAGAATATAGAAAAGCCATACTATCACTAAGAAACAATAAACTGCTATATATAAACCAGCTAATCGATCAAACTACTAAAGAAATTAAGGATTGACGAATGCTCCAACTACTTCAGAACACCAGTAAAGGTTCTATTCCTGAATGGTTTCAAGCTTTAATTAAAACTCTTTCAAGGAATAAAATAGGCCAACTTATGAGTACGTGGAAAAGAGATTGGACAAAGTGGAAATCAGAATATGCTGCAATTAATCCAGACTGTGACAAACGACAAAAACTATGGATAATTACAAAGAAAGCTGGATATTACATATTTGAGGAAAACTACAACAGACAAAAGTAAGACACAAAGTCAATGTTGAATACTTCAACTGCTGTAGTAATAATAATACCCAAACAATGATATTAACAAGGTGCCCAGGATATTCAGAGGATACAAGACAAGAAGGAAGATATATATTAGAGAAAGATATAAAAGATATATATAAAGTTTCATATCTCCATACAAGAAAGTCAACCAGAAGAGCTCAAGAACTAACAATTCTCTACTCCAAGGCATCACTAGAAGGAATAATGGAAAAGGTTACCAACATGGATCCAAACCCTCAAACCTTAGCTCCAACCAATATAGTGAATCAGATAGTCATTGAAAAATGGGAAGAGATTATCATTAGAAACAATATTATAGAAGAAGTATATCAGGACCACCTAATAGAAATACTTCAATGCAATCTGGGATTCAATGTTAAAAAACTAATCTTCTACTCCAATAGATTACTCATTAATCATAGAAAGGAAAAAATAAAGATGGAAGCAGCATGGATTCAGATAGGAGATATGTGCAAAGAAAGTAGATTTCAGATAGGAGTAAACAATTGGCCTGCCTCAACATGTGCAGAACTTGTAGCAATTGTCACAATACTTCTGGTTGTTCCAATGAGTAGTAACATGAAAATTTATATAGATAGTCAGGCCTATATTTCCAAGTGAAACACAATAGAAAAAGAAGATTCAAAGCAAATTCACAAAAGATGGTTAAAGGAAAAAAACTGGTCCCTGTGGGTACGAATGTTAGAATTGGTAAAGAAAAAGACCATAAACCTGCAACTTGTCAAGTTAAGGTACATTCCAATGATCCTCACAATGAAGAAGCAGATATTCTAGCCAAAGAAATTCTGAAACTCCCAGCAATAGAATGAAAAGAGCTGACTTCATACAAGATCATCATAGAAATTAGATGGCAAAAAAAGACACTGGACAATCCAATAAGACAGTTTGTCAAAAAAGTAAACAATAAAACAACTGGCTTTTAGTGGACACAACAAAACAGAACTGAAAAAAAATGGAGTTATCAAATTATAGAATAGCAAGATCATACTTGGGACCTTGTATGGGAAAGAATGAAAGAAGGACACACCTGAAACACTTTCTTTAAACAATTGCAGTGAAAAAGCTTTCTCATAAAACTAATGAATGATGAGCTATCAACTCTGAACAAGCTGACAACTAGAAGGCTTGACCTCTACAAACAAGTGAAGTGTATTGTATGCAACCAGTAAAGTAAAACTTTCAAACATTTACTAGAGTGTCCAGCATATAAAAAACAATTACAGGAAGCATGAAATAAAGGACAAGATGGGATCCGTAAAGACTTCAAAGGGCTCTTACAAGAGAGGAAAAAAGAAACAGAAGAAAAATATGCAAGGTTGATTATTCATGATGAAGAAGAAATGTCCAAATTGGATAAATGGATCTCTAAACTGGTAGAACAGATCTCAAAAATCAGTCAGGACACTCTAAGCTTTTGCACAGAGCTAGCAAGAAGAGACCTAATCCTTGAAATGGCAGATCTGAAATACCATAAAAAAAGAATTGGTAATAAGGCAAGAAAATAGATGTCAAAGATGCAGAGCAGAGTATACAACCAAATAAGGAAAAAGATTTGAAACAAAAGATATGAGAAGATAATCGAATAGAAATATTCACATGGGATCTACAGAGTAGAAAAAATTAATCGATCCTTAGGCACACATAGCCAAACCTATAGAAGAGACTGTAGAAATAGGCCAAAATACACTAAACTTCTGTATAGAACTAATACAAAGTAATCAAATATTAAAAATGTTAAATCTAAAATGCTGCCAAAAAAGAATAAGTAAAGAAGCCCAAAAGTGAATAGTGAAGATGCAAAAGAAGGTTTGCAATTAATTTCGAAAGAAGATCTGAAACGAAAGGTACTCAAGAATGATCAAGTGGGAACAAGCATAAGGGATCTATAGAGAAGACAAAATAAGAAGGTCAGCCAGTCCATTAAATCAGAATAACAAGACCACAACTATGAAAAGGTCTATGCTGGAAAAAGAAAAACTTGAATATAAAGGTTTGAAACAAACCTTTCTAAAAGGAGTAAAGTATGGAATAAGATGGTTAGGATTTTAACTTCTGTCAGAACTTATAAGAAGGATCTGCAATAGTGATCTGCAGGCAATGAAATTAGTAGTTGGAAGGGTTTTCACCTGAGCTACTAATGGAGCGATAAATCACTTCCGAAGTTGCACTTAGAGTAATAATAATCAAAATGAATGGGTTAATTAGAGATTTAGCTTTAGCTATTCATTATATATATATAGTATACTAATGTTTAATAAATCATACATAATTAGCCTGACAGAAGATAAAAAAAAAAAAAAAGATACAATTGAATTATTACATGTTATTATTTTGAATTATATTGACATATTATAAGTTATTGTTTTGTCATATCTAGAATATATTTACTTTTATATGTTCATGTTTGTATGACATGAGCTAATAGATCAATTGTTGTAATTATTTATTACTGATCTTTACTATTTAATCCAAGAAACCTGAATATCTATATATGTTTTTTGAGCTCTAAATTTGAACTAATTTATTAATTTAGATTATTGCTTTTGAAACCTCTCTTAATACCTAAAAAGGTATTAACCTGCACTAGTCTGGCAAGAGCTTTATGAAGTTGATATTGGGTCTTAAGAAGTCTACTATAAATCAATTTGTCTTTACTTTCACTTTTTTCTAAAGCAAATCAAAAATATAAGAATATTACTATAAACTATTATTGTCCTTTTTGTTGTCCTCTTGTATTATCAGGAGTTAACTATATATTATGTAAAGGGGAGTTATTGCTATTGTTATCTCTTCTTGAGATTGTTTTTTGTGAAAAGATTTTTTTTTAGAAAATTACTATAAAAAGAAATTTTCTAAAATTTAAGGATTAGTAAAAAGATGTTTTTTTATTTTATTTTTTATTATTATGATTTTTTTTTTATGATTTTTTTTTAATCTATTATTAGATTAATCTGATTTATCTTTATTATACAGTGTGTAACAAACCTTTTTGGAATTCTTTATTTATTTATAACTTGATAAAAAATTATCTAAATAAAATAAAAATTTAAATATATATTTTTAAAAGTTAAAGAATAAGATTACTTAAGACTATTTATATAAGTTTTATATTATTTTATATTAAATTTTTTATTAAAATTCCAAAAAAATTACTTATAAAATTAATTTATAAATTTTTTATTATGTTTTTCTATATAAAATCAATATGGAAATTTATTAAAAAATTTTTTACTTTTTATTTATTATTTTTTTTTTTTAAACCTAGGTCAGGCTAGGTACGTATGCTTTATTAAATGCTTGTATACTATATATTTTAAATGATTTGCTAAAGCTAAGACTTTACTTAACTTACTTGTCACTATTTTGTCTTAATATACCAAAACTCTAAGTGCAACTTCAGGAGTGATTTATCACTCTGTTAATGATTCAGGTGAATATTCTTCCAACCCTTAACATTATTGCCCACAGATTACTACTGCAGATCACTATCCATTGTTCTAACCAAGTTTAAAATCCAATTACTTTATTCCATAAGTTACACCTTTGAGTAGAATTTCTTTCAGGCTTTCATTTTCTTGAGTTCCTTCCTCTGGTAGAGGATCTTTACTTTTGGGG
>CAJVPT010007315.1:0-10170 GCA_910592055.1 Acaulospora colombiana
ATAGCTTACTTTTGTTTAATAAAGCGCACGCAACTAGCCTGACAGAGGGTTAAAAAAAAAAAAAAAAAAAAAAAAAAGAAAAGAAATTAAAATAGAAAAAAAAAATAATTAATTCTTTATTTACCTATACTCCTATTGATAATTGCCATTTATTATAAACTGTATTAATTTTCTTCATAGCATAATTTGAGTTTATTTCTGTATTATTAATAATAATCAGATATTATCTAAGGTTATATAATATGTGTCTGGATCTAGTTTTTGAGTAACAGAGTACATAAATTATTGCATTCTACCTTAAGAATAAGACTTCTGTATCCTTTTGAATTCCTTGATTTTGGCCTGGATATTTTTCGGATTTTCTTCTAATTTTCACATTGTAGAGAATGCATTCAACTTATTTTTAGCCGGTATTAAGTCTTATTTCAGAGCATCTACAGTATATTTTTCGAAAACCGATGTCTTATTAATTATTGGATTTTTTTACAGATTTAAAATTTTCACTGCAAAATTTTATGCAAGGATTCTAAACCGCAATGGATATATTAATATAAAAAATTTATCGAACTAACCACAATATGTAAGTTACATTGTTGATATAATACAGTATCAGAATTTTATTACCACCGTTCTTCAGAATAATAAATGATAACTATTCCATATAAAATGTAACTTGGAAAATTAAAATTAAAGTAACTTCTAAAATATAATGAAAAACGTGATAAAAATTCGCTATTTGAATTTCGATGCATCGAGATCCCGTGTTAACGCACAAAAATAAGAGACTCGACCGTAATTCTTTTTGATGGCGGTGTCAACCAAAGGTTTGTATAATATGGAGTTTGAATTGATATTGACGATTGCATTCTGACATTGACCAGGACACGCTCTAAAGTGAAGATTCATAAATAATGGATCTATAAATTTTTTCCCGTCATCATTACGATCCGTATTTACTTTTTTTGATAATCTTTTTCAAGCTATCTTTATCGATAAAGCTAAACAATGACCAAGAAACTCCTTTATTTGCATCCCTAAAGGTGTCCCAATCAATGTCTATCTGCCCAATAATATCACGATTATAATGATTTTCTTCGACGGTACTACGTACGTATATTTTTTTATAAAAATATACGTATTTGGTTAATTGACAAACGATTTAAACATAATACAGTAATACGTAGAAGGAAAATATGAACCTCGAAAATAAGTCCAGGCTATCATAAAAATTTTCATCACGGCAAATATTTTGGTTTGCGAGATCATATGCGGCCAAGCATACGGAGTGCTCGTCCAGTGAAAGGTGTAAGCTAGTAATAATCGTAGTTTTAGAATGATCAAATGACGAAGTTTTTGTTGTGGAGGATGATTCAGTATTTTCTTCCAACGATTTTGAGATGCATGTTGATAATATGCACGATCCATGAGAAGGCTCTCGGGGTAATTCTGGGGGCCTATAGAAGTACTCTTTGCTGCGATCGCGATTTAAATTCCAACTCGAAAATGTCATATGATTTTGAATTTGACCAAAGTTTAATTCTTCAGGGTACCCAAAAATTATCCAACCAATTTGAATGTTAAATTCTTGCATCACAATTTCACTAGATTTCTCGTTGCTTTTTCCGGAACAGTCAATCCGATGGATAAATATAACTGGAGAATATTCGTCATAATAGTGGACGCGCAAAGAAAATATGTCCTTTTCTTTTTTATTCATAATCGATGTATAAATCTTGTATTGGTTTATATTTGCTGAAAACTCCAATTTTTCGTGTAGTCTAAATTCAAAAGGAATGTTGTCATTTATGTTCATTTCAAAATGAATATCCTCGGTATTCACTACGATTATTATGTAAGTAGAAAAAAATCAGGAACAAAATACTATATAGTGACAACAAAGCAAACAAAATTACCATATACGTATGTTTCCGAATAGTTATATAATTACCATCACGAATTATTTGACCAAATATTTCTAGAATCTCTTTCTTTAAATCATCATCTAGTAAATCAAATATCGGATAAATTTCATCATAGCCTATAATTTCCCATTTTTTTGGATCTTCAAGGGATTTGACCCACAACCTTTTGTTATTGGGATCGTATTTATTGCCTCCAAAAATTTGGGAATTGGACTTTATTTCTGAATTGACTTCGATATCAGACTTCTCTTTGCATCTCGTAATAGTTGAACCCATAAAAGATCCAATTAATGTTTTTATGCTGAATTTCTGATTTTCAGACCTATTTTCTAAACAAATTCTTTATTGTTAATAGGATACATATTTTTTAAAAATTCTCGTTTCAATTATGATATATTAATGGTAGAACTTACTTGATATTCTTTCGTTCGTTATACCTTTTACGATAGCTCCTCCAAAAACGATACGCTTAGCATAGAAGTGACCATATCTTTCCGTAATTTTACGCAATTTTTGAATCATGTCATTTTTATTTCTACTTTTGCCTTCTCCTAAAGCAGCTTTGACTTCTTTCACAAATTTTTCTGATAATCTCACATCTGAAATTTTTATTTCTGCCTTCAAATGTTTCTCAACCGTATATTTTGTCATTTTCTGACGCGACCTAGCCATACTACTAGAGTTTTCATACGATCCTTCCAAGAACAAGGGCAACCATGGAGTAGCAGCCGAAACACTGGCAGATGTGATTAGATTCCGTTTGCATAGATCTTCTATTTTATCATGGCACTCAAGTGTTTCTTCGTAAAATCCTTCTTTTATATTTAGCGTTTTAACATTGAATTCAAATGCTTGTTCAGGTGGCTTTTTAATGACGTTATCAATAATAAATCCGTTTTCACACATTTTTTCCAATCGTTCCCGATCAGGTTCGTCTGTTTCTACAGTAATCAAAGTATTATTATCATTGTCTCTATTTATGTTGTTCATTAAAGTTTCTTTTGATTCGTCATTTGGATGGACCTTGAAGCCATTTTTATCAACAAAATGATATTTTAATCTCGAATCCTTTTCTAACAATAATCGTGCATCGGAAAGTTTTGCATCCTTCTTAAATAAATATTTAAATCCGTTTTTGCCGTTGATAATGACAAAACTTTTATATCATCTGTTTCTATTTGAATTTGGGAGCTTGGCTGAGTGATATATAAATTATTCTTATCAAGGATTTCCACAAGAAAAATTTTATTTTCGTCGGCTTTATTGATTACTGGCTTGTCTTTTCCTTTATTTCTAAATAAAAATCCTTTTTTCACTAAACCATCTTCATCTACCTTATCACGAATTTTGGCTATTGGTTCATTATTATTTAACTTTAGGCACCATTGAACATCATCAACGTATACATTGATTAGTTTTTCTTGACCCAAATAAAATTTCTGGATAATAAACATTAAAATCAGAATAAAGATAACTATTAAGAGAATTAGAAAATGAGTTAACAGAATAAGACCATCCATTCTATACAGTTATAATAACTTATCCTATATTTCAACTGGTCTTTGTTTCCTCGATGCGCATGTATTTATCATTGAATTTTCTGTAAAACGTACAGAAGGCTTACATCATGATGATAAGAGTTAAGTGCCAACTTCCTTATTACGGTATATTTTACAATCAAAAAATCATACGATAAAAATGCTCAAAAAATCGGCGCAAAATTTCCTGAGTTTTTAATCGGTGTGGATTAACCGAGAACTTGATAATTTAAAAAACTATGTGATGATGAACCTTTGCAAGTACGTAGAATCTTTCAAGAAATCAAGATACAGTACGTAGATCGTAATTATAAAGAGTAAAGAGATTGCATCTATGGATAAATGAAGTAAGAACCTATTCATGTGAATGATTCTAATTGTGCATGAACAACCAGATATGCAGCCGGCGCGGAAAGCCACCCCGACGATTGCACAATAAAGTCAGGTGTTACCTCTCGTTAACGACCGTAAGTCAATCATGGCATGATTATTACAGCATGGTAGCACATATCATAATCACAATCACCAGACCGCAATCTTTATTGAATTTTATGGAGCGAGATTAAAACCCGGATTACGTAATACGTGAGGACAAAAACTACTAACAAAAAATTGTTACCACACGGTATGAATAATTGGAAATAAATAGAAATCTCCTAAATTTTATATCAAACGATTGCAATACCTTTCCCCCTCTCATTCTATTCTGGAACAATAAACAACTTTCCAGAACGTCATGAATGTTTCAAAAGATTATGTTTCATCTTTCGTCGACATCTGTTTAGAAGTCGCCGACATATTCGTGATTACTCAAATTTTGACGTCTATCGTCCTGTTCGTTATCTCTATTATTTATATCTATGCTCAATTGTTAGCGTGCGGTGCAGGTGACATCAATATATTCTATAGTCTATTGGCCCAAAACTTTATAGGTCAGCAAGATGATTCCGAAAATGAAAAGGGGATCGGATTTAAATTGTTTTCTGTCTTCCGTACAGTATTATCCCTAGAATTAAGTACGAAAAATGGAGCGATGGGTATGTATCTTATTTACTTTTTCGGGTTAATGTAATTCATTTGTATTTTATTGAAATACCTAAAAAAATGTAGGCCAGCAAATTATATCCAAAGATGAAGAAAGTAAGCATTATTGTAGATATTTGATGTTATCTCTGTAATCCAGTTTGTAATATATTTTTGGAGGCTATCATATGACATTCGATAATGATTAATTATCATTTCAGAAACGGCGGAATCTCTTTTATCAAATAATGGAATGATAATATATTCGCCCGGGGTGCGTCGAGCTCCATGTTCCCTTGGTAACTTCAATTGGAAATTGTCATCCAATCACGGAGAATTTTCGGCGATTCTGTTATCTAGTAATAAAAAAAGAGGTCTTGATCTCTTAGAGAATCATATAGGGACAATAGGCACTCGGGAGGTACCAACAGAATGGATAAAGTTTATTAGCAACGGTACAGATTTAGAAATAAGTCAATTTTTAGATAACAAATCGTCGACCCATACCATATATCTTAGCTTTCAACTTAAAAAGTTCGAAGCCGATATTGAAGAGAATTCCATGTTGCCCTCCGAAGCATTTAGAATGTCTATAATCAATGCCTTAAAAAATTCATACCCGTACGAAGAATTAACAAACACATTTACCGACTATGGTTACTTTGTGCCGCGAAAAGTTATCATTGGTCATAAACTATACAAGATATCACACATACCATTAAATCAGAATTTAGATTCAGGAGATCAGGCATTAGACGAAATACAAGTCAATATTGATTTAACCCCAAAATTAAAAAATGAAATCAAAGCTAGTTATTGTGAGAACCTTCTACGCCAATGGAAAATTATTGCAGAGCCATATGGAATTAAGCAAAATTACTTTTTATCGACTTCTGGGGAAGTAATAAAAGAAAACGACGTTCAAAAATGGATGCTTTCTTGCGAGACAAAAACAAAGCGAATGAAGGTCATCGGTTACGAGGACCTACTTCCATCATACGAAATTTTGGACGAACCTCTTCGTTCTCAGGTTAAATCCATCATAGAGATCGATAATGATTCGTTTGTAGCCGGTTACAATACTTTAAATGAGCCGATCATTCCAAAAATCAAGGAAAGAATCTTCATGGCAGGCACCATCCCACTAAAAAATGCAAACAAATATTACCGAGTATCTTTTGATAAAAAATTACATAAAGACAACTATCGGATTCTGGGAAAACTTAATCATAAATGCTCACAAAGTGCAGCAGAACTACCGTGAATTTCAAACCTTTGGGGCCCACGGATTTTTGGCGCTAATAGAAACTTTGGGAGACAGGTGAGTAATTTTAGTGATAATTTATTCTGGTTACTATATCAAATGACGTATTAAGGCTAATATCAATAATCAGTGAAATGGATTTTTCGAATATGGAAATAGACTGGATAGCAATCGGAATTCCTTTAGAAGTTGGTTGCTATAGTCCAAAGACTCGAAGCATTTTTATCTTAAACATGGGATCGAAATCAATTCCGTTGAAATCCCGTAAATTAGAGACCATGGACTTGTCGTTGGAAATTTTAGACAACTTGCCTCCCAATTCTTACCTTGTCACTACTTTCGAATATCCACTATCCAATCATAATCCCAAATTTTGCGTGGATATTCTATCTTATAACGGAGGCTGTCTGAATCTTAGAATTATTAATAGCGAACAGTCCAAAATCCGCGCAATTTGTGAAAACTCGAATTCCTCACAATTAAGAATTATATGGTACATTTTGACTGTCCCAGAAATGGAGTTTCATGAAATGCCGAATATTGAGTTTGCTTCCAAGGATTTTATGAAAAAAATTGGTCGAAATATTCATTCGGAATTGGAAACGGGTTAGTATTGACAAATTTCTTTTACCACTTAAAATTTACTTTTGACCTTATATATTAAATGGCAATGTTAAGTAATTTTCTTTAACCACATATCTATCAGATTATAAATAATTACCGTATTGCTTTATTGAACTCTTGAACTGATTTCATATGCTGTTATTTTCTGTAACCATAAAAAGATTCAGAAACGGTACGATTCGCGGAAAGAGAAATTTCTTGTTTCAAAGAACTCGAAGATTCAACAAACCAATTAATATGGGAGAAATCTGAACAGAAAAATTTGGAAGTTGTCTCTTGTGCAGATCTCAATAATTCAATAAGCAAATTAACCTTGCCACAATTTAAATATGAAGATATTAAAATTATCGAAACTATAGAAAGCGGTAACTTTCAAAAAAGAATATACGGTTTCTTTAAAATGCAATGGAAAAATAATAGCAATCAAAGAGATTAAGATTTTCAATAAAGATATAGAGAGGGCATTTATTAACGAGGTATTTATTTACTGTATATTGTATATACATGCGTATTGTGCGCATTAAAGATCTAGTGATTATAAGTAATTCACAAATCCATTTTATAATCTATAGCTTAAGCTGCACAAATACGTCGACTTTAATGATAATGACAATATTTTGAGATTATATGGAATCTCTACCAAATGTAATTGGCATATTAAATAATTCACACTTTAGTTATATTCTGATACATTAACTTTTCAATAATTAAATAGCTCCAAAAAATTCAACATACCTTAGGATAAATGAATACGCTGATGGAGGAACCTTGAGGGAATATCTTGGAAAAAACTTTAAACAATTAAGGTGGAAGGATAAGCTACGTATGGCCCAACAAATTACGAATGCGATCAAATGTTTACACGGACGAGACATCGTTCATCAGGATTTGGTAATTATTCAATCGTATTACATCTACGTAATAATATTATGTATTTTGTAATGATACTGTACATTAAATGAATCACCATTAGCATTCAAGAAACATTCTTATTAAAGAAGGGAACATAAAACTTTCCGACTTCGGTTTATCCAAACAATTAAGAGATTCCTCGAATATTTGGTCCGAAAATAAACTTAACGAAGTGGTGCCATACATTGACCCACAATTTTTCAAAACAAACGATATGAATTATCTTAAGAAAACTAAAAAATCGGACATTTATAGTTTGGGCGTTTTACTTTGGGAGATCACGAGCGGACATCCACCTTTTCAATCCGAAGATTATGGATTTGAATTGGCATTTAAAATTATGTCAGGTCATAGAGAGGCCAAAGTTGAAGAAACACCTCTCGAATATGTAGAAATTTATGAAGGTTCGTTTATAAAATTTTTTAAATATAATTGGTTATTTGAGTGAATAATAATATTTACCAAATTTACCTAGCCTGCTGGGATCAAAGTCCTGATAAGAGGCCAGAAATTAATCAGGTCAAAGAATTACTTGACTCCTTGGATACGACGGTTGTAATAAATTTGCCTTTCATGCCGGATACATTAGAGCTCCTAACAGAATTCCAACTAATTAAAATTTACAAAAGTAAAAAAGGTAGTGTTAACGAGGGAGTCATAATTCCAAGTAATTATAAAATAATAGAAACCGAGAATCAGAATACAAAAGTATTGTTAAATAACTTATATAAGCTCATCTCCGATCAATTAAATAGAGGACTTTATTACTCCCCGGAGTTTATATCTTCCATTGATAGATTTATTGATAGTAGGCAAACAACTTCGTCGCAAATCCTTAATTTATTAATATTTTCCCAGAAAAATTTAGAAAACGCCCTGATACTTGCAGTTTTTTATGAAAAAGGAATTCAAACTACTCGAGATGATGTGAAAGCATTTTCCTGGGATTGGAAATCGGTTGAGAGTGAAAATACGAGTGAACAGAACCGACTTGGAAATTGTTATTATTATGGGATTAGTATAATTCAGAATTACAAGAAAGCCTTTTACTGGTACCAAAAATCTGCTGAAGGTGGAAATGCGAGCGGACAAAATAATCTTGGATTTTGTTATGAGAAAGAAATTGGAACGGCTCAGGATCACGAGAACGCGTTTTACTGGTTCCAAAAATCGGCAGATGGAGGAAATGTTATTGGACAGTATAACCTTGGATGTTGCTATAAAAATGGAATGGGAATTGCTCGAGATGAAGAGAAGGCATGTTATTGGCTCAAAAAAAGCCAAAATTTGAAGTTATACTCATAAGTTATAACGTTAGCCAAATATATTTTCGCATAAAATATTTAATATTATGCAACTTTGTACTTTCCATTCTTATTTCAATACATACTGTATATAAATTTATCTGATACACGTATACTCTATCTGTTAAACAGTATGAATATATTATTACTCTTGTTTTTCTTGCGAATTATCATCGAATGTGTGACTTTCCGAAAATATTAATAATATAAAATAAACTGAATTAACAAATAAAATCCAAAATGAAATTAATAAGGTATTGTATTCATCTTATCTGTTCTTTGTCGCCACTTATTCATCATTTTTTTCTTTTTCTGTCGTTTTTTATCATTATATTTTAAATTTATTTATACTAAAAATTAATATTTTTGAAAAAGATAAACATGGGATAAAAGAAATAGAAAAAATTTGGCCTATTATTACTTCTGTTTTAAGAAACTATTTATTATACACTGATACTATAATTAATATATAGATAAGATATAATAGTCTTTGATTTATTTTAAATCTGTTCAATTATTGTGAATAGATCTATGCGAATTAGGCCTTGACTTCTATTATCTGGTTATTTCTTTTCTGGCTTCCCATTTTTAAAACATACGTACCGTATTACCATATACGTATGCCCTAAATTCCATGATATGAATTGCAATCTCTCGCTTATATATTTAAAAATACCTTTCGTATACTCGGACACTTTTGTAAATACGCGTTATGCGTGTAAAAATTTGGTCTTTGAACTTTTAAATTTACACAATAGGTCATTAGTTTTTGTCATTAAACCTTACACAAAATTAAAAACATTCATTAATTTTTCCTATAAAAAGAAACAATACTTAGAACGGTGGCATTTGATTCCGTTATGCACAACCCGCATAAGTCGTTCTACTTCTGATTTACTTATTAAAATCATACAAGCATAAAGACCTGGGATATGCTCCAGGATTAGTTATTTGAGTTTTACTTTTTTAAAAAATATTTTTATATTGTGTTTAATTTTTATATTTTATTTAAAAAAATAGTTTTATATTTAAAAAAATGTATTTTTTATATAGTTTGGTTTTAAATAGTGTAAAGGCCTGGGCTATGTTTCAAAATTAGTTATTTTCATTTAAAATTTTTAAAATTGTGTTTAATTTTTATATTTTTTATTAAAAAAAAAATTATTTTTTATAAAGTATTTTAAATAGTCTAAAGATCTGGCTATACTTCAGAATTGATATTTGAGTTTTATTTTTTAAAAAATTTTAAAATAACTAATTTTTTATTTTAAAAAAATAGTTTATTATTATTTTTTATATGGTTTATTTTTAGTTATTTGAGTTTTATTTTTTAAAAAAAAATTTAAAATTGTGTTTAATTTTTATATTTTTATACAAAAAATAGTTTTGTATAAAAAAAAGATTTATTTTTAATTGATATTTTTAAAAAAAAGCCTTTATTTTTACTTTTTTATTTTTTATTTTTATTTTTTTTTAACCCGCAATCATGCCACAATGGTGTGTCGATATTGAGATATTGAGAAATACCTAAATATTTTACAGACTTTCACAAAGCGACTAACTTGTCATTGTACATTATTAGT
>CAJVPT010007316.1:0-10170 GCA_910592055.1 Acaulospora colombiana
ATAAATAGTTTGAAAACAATTTTTATATTTCAATATCTCAATAAAGATATGTTATAGTAATATAATTGTAGATTAAAATAATAATAATAATAAATAAATAATATTTTTTAATTTCTTTAAAGTTTTATTTTAATAAAATATAAATATTTCTACTTAAATAAATAATATCCTTTTTATTAAACAAAAACTTATTGCTTAGATTTTATTGATCTTATAAACTTGAGATATAAATTAACTTAGTTAAAAAATTAAAATAAAAATTAGAAATTTGTTTATTTATTTTTTATTAATACTATTATTAAAATATATGTTATAATCAATAAAACCTTATTTGAATTTTATTATTAATATATTTTATATATTAATTAATTATTTTTAATAAAATTTATATGGATTTGTATTACTTTAAAATTCAATAATAAATTGAGATAGATAAGATTTTTTAACAAAATCAAAAAAAAATAAGTATTATAAAAAAATAATAATAGTAAATAAAAAATTTTTCAAGGGTTAGATTTTTGTTTATCTATTTTTTATTATGTAAATTTTTATATACATATTTGCTTCAAAAAAGAGGTTTTCAATACTAACTATTCGTGTTTTTCTTTTAAAATTTTTTTTTTTTTTGTAAAAAAAATATTTTTTAATTTTTTTTGATTATCAAAAATCAAGTTTTTATATAAGAAAAAAGATAAGAAATAGGAGTAACTCTTAAAGTTACTCTTCAAGATGTTTTAAGAAAAGAAATAAAATTTTATTAGCATAGAAGCATAAAACCTGTGAATATTTTTTTTGTGCTATAAGAGGATTGATGAAGAGTTTTTTTTTAATTTAACTATTTAAATATAGTAAAAATTTTATTTAAATTCGTTTATTACTTATTAAACAATCAATAAAAAAATAATAATCATATAATTCTTTTAATTATTATTTATTATGGTTTAAAAAAAAAAATAAAAATAAAAATAAATAAATAATTTTAATTAAAAATTATATTTTTGATTAAAATTTTTATATAAGAATAGTTGCCATGAATTTACCAAATTTCAAAATTGATATTTCTAGAGAAAATATCCAAAGTAAAAATAAAAATTATTACTAATTTTTATGACTTTTGGTTTGTGATGATTTTTTTATGAACAACGTTATAAAATTTTTATATATCGTTATACGCGATATATAGTAAAAAAATTCTATTTAGATTGAATTACCAACAAATATTTTCGTCTACCCTTTATATTTATTACATGGTCACAGATTTATTGGCATTAAAAGGTGACAGTATGAGAAATAAAAATCCAAGAGAAAAAAAACTTTTAATAATGTTGTTAATAATTTTTCGAAAACTCATTGATGAAAGGACGAAATAAAATTTTGTAAATAATAATAATAATATATGAAACCCAAAGGCAAATTTTTAATATAAACAAATAAAACAAACAGATCGATTGTTCAATACCGTTTATTTGCAGTATATGTACAGCAACTAAAAACAAATGATCGTGATCCCTATCCGAAAGTCAAGGTCGTTCGAGGAAACATGAAAACTTCAATAAAAAAAGTGTAAAAAAACTACAGTATTGCGAAAAAGAAGCGGAACACATCATTATAGATGGATGACTCTTTTGCAATTCAGCCGATAAATACGTTTAGTTTAATTAAAAAAAAAAGTTTGGGATTTTTTTATAACATTGATTACGATTTGCTTATTTTGAAACGGTGTAAATTGCGTATGGTAATTTCGAGATACGTTGCGTATTTGAAGAGAAGACACTCGGTGACTTTTTTTGCACTACTTAGACGTGCGCGCGATAAAATAAATTGGTTATTTAAAAAATATTATCAACTCGTTATAATTTCAAATGATTCGTATAACAAAGATTGGTATTATATTAGTTGCCGGTGTCGCTTTTTTTATCAATGGCTTTTATTCCGCCGCCAAATCTTATTTGTTCATAGAGAAATGGTTGTATATTGCAGTACTTGTTTGTGAGAATAAATTTTTTTATCTTAAAAGCCGATGCAGCAAAAGGGTGATCGAAAATGTTTGTTTGAAATTATCATGCATTCTCAAGTTGCTGAAACAATCGTTATCATACTACGTATTGAATTCATGTAATTCTATTCTTACCGTTGCCATCAACTTTAAACTAATCATTTCATATTTCTCTCTCGAATTAAAGATATTTTATTTCATTGGTTTATAGCGTGCGTATATAATTTGAACAAAGAGAGACGGATCAATGGAAATATTAACAAAAAATGGGATCACATTCTTTTTGGCATGTCAAGGCCAATAAAGAGTCAAATAAATTAGAAATTATTAACAATAAATAAATTAAAGAAGAAAAAAAAGAAATTAAAAGGAATGAAACTCGTTTCGAGATCACCGGGATGGTTGAAATGGTAGGAAGTTCGTGCAAGTCACACCCCAGGTGGAATTAAATTAAAAGTTTCTCTTGAGATTTCCAAAGATTAACGTTCGCCCATTTATACTCATCAAGAATGGTAGGAATGAAGAAGCGATCACGATAACCCCGATCACCAAGAATCCATTTAAAATGTCACTCGAGAAAGCTTTGAATATGGCTGCGAATACCAGACCGCCCATGTTGCCTCCCGACCCCACTAATCCTGAGACTATGCCGACAGCTGCCGGATCCAGATAAGGAACGATGGCAAAGGATGTACCACAGCACACCTGCATTTGCAAAGCAAAAGATAAAAAAAGGTTATCATTGATACCCATCGCCGTGAGATGAAGTAAAAGTTGGTTAATTACCTCGGTGAAATAGGAAATCAAGATCATGGTTACAATCGCTCCCGATAATGTTCCACTTGTAAACCTGAAGAGGATAAATGCCGCCCCTTGAAAGAAGAAAAAGAAGAACTGACAAAACAAACGACCGCGGACTCCGAGTCTTCTGTTGAGATAATCAGACGTGAGACCACCGCTCGCACGAGAGAAGATATTTAACAAACCAAAGATGGAGCCGATAAGTCCGGAGAGAGTTTGACTTAGTCCAAAACGACTATAGAAGAATCCGCCGATGACATTGTCGACAGCTACTTCGACACCGAAGGAGCATCCGTACATTATCATCATTAGAATGACATTCGGGTTGATGAGCACGAGAAGGTAGTGAAAGGCGGTGGGTATTTTGTGAACCTTTACAGCAGTTCGTCTCTCGGTGGCGACACTTATTCTAGATATCTTTTCATCTTCTTCTGCCTCATCAATGAGCAAGGTGGGAAGACCACGGTTGGACCAGTCCCCTTCAGGACAATCGTCGGAAAAGTATACAATGATAACACCAACGATAATACAAAGAAAGGCTGGAAAGATCATAGCAAGACGCCAAGCGACGTTGTAAGGGTAATATCTGTTAATTAGGTCAAATATCAAGGGCATGAGCAAATAGGTGAGGCCACCACCCATGTTACCCCACCCGGCCGCAATAGCATTGGCAACTCCGACAGCATTCGAGTTAAACAACTGAGTGGTCCAGAATTGGCAAGGCACAAAAGATGCGCCGAGAATACCAATGAAGAATCGAACGATCACCAAGTCAGTATTATTTCGTACCAAACCGGCGAGGGCTGTTGGTATTGCGCCGAGGATAAGGACAGAGGCCATGACGCGTTTCGGACCCAATCTATCACACATAAGACCGATAAACACACGAAAAACGATCGTAGAAGATACCGAAGCAATATTACCATCGCCGACTTGCGCAGGTGTCAAATTCAAATCTTTCGTGATGGAGGGAAGCAAAGGGGAAACCGAGAACCAGCCGGTGAAGGCAGTAAGAAAGGAAATCCATGAAAAGTGAAGTCCACGCATGTAAGGTCTGGAGGCACTGAACAGATTAACGGCGGTGGCCTTTCGTGATGTGGGATCAACGGGGAGCGGATTCGCGGTTAATCTGGTCATCGTTGCAGAATTTAGGTGGGAAGCGTTTTCTCGGGTAAAAAAGAGAGTAATGATGATGAGCTACTTGGTAGGGAAGGACTGCGCACTCCTTGCACAGGTAGAAAATTTTGGAGCAATTAAACAGGTTTCATCTGGGATTTGTTGGGTTTTCTCTTTTTTTTTGAAAATACCGACCCGACGTTTCACCGATGCACAACAATGGATGCTATTTTTTTTTTTTTTTAGATAACACCACTTTCCTCTGTGCAAATGGAACGACGAAGCATTTCATCCCGTGAGTGGGGATCTCGCAAATATTGCATAAACCATGAAATGACGATAAAATAATGTATATAAGAAATTCGACTTTAATTGACTCATGCGCCTTTTGAGACCGAGGAGAACAACATCAACAAATGACCGCGTTGATAAGGGAGCATGATCAATTTCGATTCGTTCGTAGAAAAAGAATAATCATTAAACAAACCGAAGAGGTCAATATATGCACACACAGAAAAACAATAGTGTCGTGAAAAATGACTTGTGTGCATCACCAATCTAACAAAAAAATTCTTGTATCACCAATACTCGGATTTTTTAAAAGAGGGACGGAATATAGACACCCGTTCACTCTTGGGTCACAATACTGTAATTATAAACGCTACATGAAAGATGATTTTCGGTGATTCATCTTCACCATTCTTCGCCGAAATCTGTTGTTCCTTCAGAAAAATTTTTCTTTTAGAACCTTTTTTTTTTTTTTTTTTTTCTGCCAAATTTTCCTCAAAGATTTCGAACTCATAACGAGCGAACGAACGAACAATTTGAATTGATGGGTATCGTGGAGTTATCATTTACACTTCTGAGCGTAGCGGTGAGTTTTTTGGGAAGCTGCTGGATCTTATATTACACCGTCGTGTCGGCCACATACTTGCGAACTTCATGGTAACTAACTAATTCACGATTATCTCGAGCAAATCATGAGAAATTTGTGAACTCATCAGACTTCACTTTTACAATACGTCAATAGCCTCCTGTCGAGTTTGGCCAACCTGGGTTTGTGCTCGATAAACGCATTCCGGGTAATTAATCCCGACTTCCCACAACAATATTTCTGGATTGGATATGAGGGTATCTCCGCTATCTATGCCACCATAATATGGACATGCCTCTTGTTCACGGGGCGAAAATTTTATCGCGATGCAAGCTGGAAAGACCCTTTGTGCAAATCCAGCATTGCCTCATTAATACTCCTAAACATTATGTATTGGGTGAGCGCCGGCCTCGTAATGAAATCACCAGACGGTCAGCCGGCCTTACTCGTTTTGATATTGCAAGCCCTTTTTTGGATAGTGTGCGGAATATGCTCCTTTCTCTACACCTTCATACCAATCCTGACGGTTCACTTCAATCACGTCGGATTGAGAGCAAGATTCGTCGATGAAGAAATAAATCCGACTAACTCAAAAAAGGAGGATAACGCGGATTCGTTTGAGACCTCGTTTTCCTCGGCTCAGAATCTCACGACCGATTTTCCCAAGTACAGCATCAACTCTCAAAATGCAGCGGTGGGAACCTGGTATATGATCTCCGTAGGTACCCTAACGGGATTATATCTGGCCTTTTACATTATTGTATTTATTATTTCACCAACGACACCTCTCGATCCGATTGCTGAATCCGTGGATTTCATATTACGAAATGGTTATGTGTTGGTTTACGGAGTGCCACCGTCGAAATGGCTTTTGGATTATATGTCGAATAACGTGTTGAGATTAGGGTCCGCAGTTTCAATTAGACTGTCTGATATGAATACAGAATCCGCTTGAACATCGACTTCGGAAATGAGTGGCCGTGGTTGATGCCGGTAATTGCCCATGGTTTTTGCGTAAAGTAATTACAGTAATCTAATTCGACGATAGTGATCGATACGTATGTGTTACGACAGTGCGTGGTGGCACGCCGGGTGAGGTGTGGTGTTTGCATATGTGATCAAAGTTAAGTTTGCACAAATTTACAAACAAACGAAAAAAAAAATATACGATGTAAGACATTAGATATCTTATCGAGCATTTACCTGTTTGAAAATATATATATATATATATATATATACAATACGTACAATATACAGTACAGTACAGTACATTGATAATATAACCAAATGCTGGTAATACCATTTGTTGTGTCCATTGGTTTCATTCTCCGAACGAATAAAGTATAATTCCAATGTTTTATCTTTTCATAATGTCAATAGTGTGTGAAATTAAATGTGCGTGCTTCAAACTCAATTCCAAAAAAAGTCTGCGATAACTAATCTATTTATGAGATAAGAATTTAGCACAAATATAGACCCTTACTTCCCTTGGTCTGCTGCACAAATCGGACCATAAGCGCTGGTAAAACTGTTGAACTTCAAAGTACGTAATGTCCCGTCCTCGTTTCACCACAATATGTGCAAGGCTTTGCATCACCTGGATTGCAGAAAATTAAGACATAACACAAAAATTCATCTTCAAACCCTTGCCCTTATTTGCAGTATAAGGGGAGAAGGGTTCTTGAAATTTCGATAGAAGCCATTCTGCTTGTGTCATGATGGAACTCTATTGCGAAGGATATTCGAAAGATAGATTTCGTGTCACCATCACCTTCCGAACGACGAACACTTGTTCGTTCGAGGAAAGGAGACGCTAAGAATTTTATTTTATTTTTTTTTCCGGAGAACTCGGTCATTTTTTGGTATTTTTTGTGATCATCGTTGCGTTTCTCGGGGAATATGTACGTACCGTAAGTGACCTTTAAAAGCAAAAGGCAAGAAAGATTCTCAAGCTCAATAACATAAACTTTAAATATTGACCTAAATTTCCTCCCTCTTTTTTTTTTTTTTAAAAAAAAAAAAAGAAATTTTTTATTTTATTTTATTTATCAGTTCATACTGTAAAAGCGTGACATACACAGTACATTGAAAATTGTTTGCTGAAATTGTTATTTCAATAATTAACGAAGAGGAAATGATTCTAATCGAGATCAAAAATTGTACAAGAAATGAAACGCTCCGAAATTATCTTCAGTATACTGTAATTAAAAAAACCATTTTCCAAAAATACGTAATGCATACCCCTACCCGCAAAATCTTAAATCCATGCAAAAGTATCTGAAAAAAGTATGCAAGATTTACGAGATGAGGAAAAACTAACGAAAATTCATCGGTTTTTTCATCTTCGTCGATTAAGGATGGCGGTGCACAGGCAATACGCATTTCAATTTCCAAGACGAATTAATGATTTGTCGTGCGAATAAACAGCACAGCAATTACTCAATGCCTGCATCGTGTAACAATTGTCAAATTATGCAGGCATTGTAAAATTACAAATACGGCATCGCAGGTGCTTGTTCAATGAAATATTTCTTGATTCGCCTTATTTCGATCTTGCAGCCACGAGCATCCATTCTCCGTGTTCGATTTAATATTGATTCATTAGCGGAACAAACGTTTCCCGAAATTCTCCGCGATTTATATTTTAAAAAAAAAGTTTAGATAATCTTGAAAGCGACTTATGCACGTGCATGTATGCAAGATAACCAAAAAATCCTTTTTCGAAGTTGTACCACGAAAAATTTGTTTCAATAGAATATTACTTTTTTAATTACTGTACATACTTATGCATTCTGATAAAAGAATTTTTGTTACGCGGGCTCATGATTTTCTTGATAAACCTTTTTTAAAATTAAATTGACGAATAAAATTCAACAACCATTTTTGGCGGGATTTGTTGGTTCGGTCGATGCGACGCAGGGTGCTAATGATTCTTACTCGACGATGTCTCTTGAGTTCGCGCGGATTCACGATCGCGAATACCACAGGTAATGGTAATTTCTTTTTTTATGATGCATGCCTTACTAACCAATGACATGTGACATAGCTACGGCAAAATTAATAAACACAACACATGCACGCAAGTTATCGCCGATAAATAAAAAATTTTTTTTCATAAAAATAAAAATTTTTTCATCCTTGACATGGAACTGCCATCTAGAACCCCGAGTCAAGATTTCCAGTGTCGTTCGCATTAAAGATTAGCGTATTATTGATGTGCAGATAAATATTTTCAAGGAGTCATCGCTTGCATAAAAAAAAAAATTTTTTTTTATTTTTTTTTTATTTTTTTCGAAAGAATGTTCATCTTTTTAATATTGTTTATATTAAAAATACACGCATACATGGATTTTTTTCCTTTTAATGACAGTCGGGAATACAAAACAATTCATAAAAACAACTAGTGCTCTCTCTTAAATGTTTTGTGCTCCCGAATAGTACACTGTAAATAGAACGATGCGTGTTTGGTGTGGTTGACAATAATCAGTTAAATGTGAATTTCCTAATATGTATGCGATAGCTGGACAAAAGTTCTCGGTCCTAAAATGACATTATCATCATCTCGAATTGGTAAATTATTAATTATTTTTATTTTTCCTTGTCTTTTAATGTATGAAAAATGATCAAAAGTTTACACTGATCACGAAAGAGCAATGATCATTTGAATTAACCACTGTGCATCTTCTTTATCAAATTATCGGAATCCAAGAATCCTTCGATAAAGAAGCATCTCATGTTTAAATGAACGATTCGGTTTTTAATTTGCATGAAGTGACCATGCGGCATTATAATTTTATGTTTTATGCAAAGCTCACTTAAAGTTCGCTTTCTGAATGTTAATAAATTTGAAATGCTAAATTTACAAAACAACATGAATATCAAAATAAATAAATAAAAAATCATCACCATAAAAACTTTTTTTCGGCTATGGTTTAATTATTAAAACTGATAGATTTTCATTTATTATTCGCACACTTTTTTTTGTAAAAAAACGATTACTAAAAATCTACATACAATTGGTAAAAATCAAAGATTCGTTAATCATATTTATTTATTTTAGTAAAATTGAAATGTAACATAATTATACTGTATATGATTTACTGTATATACTGTACATATGACTATTAAAATTTTAAATGAAATAAATTCATGAATTTCATAAATTTGAAATTTGATTAAAATATTGACATTTAAAGAATCTTTCGGTAAATCGATTATTTTGAAAGGGCAGGTTGTAATTTGAAATTACAACCATGAATTTAAATAATATATTTTTTATCATGACTATTGCTAGCTTGTGAGCCCCGGCCATACTCCAGGCTTAGTAATATTAATCTTTATTAACAATTAAATCAATTATTATAATAATATTGATTTTTATCATTTAATTGATTTAATATATGATATAGATTAGTTCATATGAAAATAGTTTATAGACTTGGACTATGTTTCAGATTTAACAGTATTGAAAATCTTTTTTTAAAAAAAAAAATTTTTTATTGATATAAATTTATAGTTAAATAAATTATAATCCTGAACTATTTTATAAGCTTGATTTTTTTAATTTTAATATTCAAAATTAACCCATATTGCTTTTTATTTAAATTAATTTATATTATTCCGATATTATTGATTTTTTATTATTTTATAGATTAAATTAATATTCTAGTTTAAATTTAAATAACTTATTTATTTGAATTATGCTTTAAGCTTAGTTATCTTATATTATTTTATTTAAAATTACAATGTGAAACACTTGCTCTTGAAAAAAATTATTTTATTATTTTTATTTATAAATAAAAAATTTAGTAATTAAATATCATAAGCTTTATATATAATATATATTTTTATTATATAATGAATAAGTTTACTTGAGAAAAATTTTTAAATTCTAATATTATAATTTTATAAACTTTAATTTAAAATAAAAAAATTTTTTATAAAGAATCAATTTTAAAAAAATTATAAAAATTAAATAATTAAAATAGTAAGAATATATAAATATATAAATTTTTAAATTTATTAATTAAAAAAATTCTTTAATAAAATTGTCTGATTAAATATATTGAAAACTTGCTTAGATTAAAAAATACAAAATTTAAAAATATTATCTTAAAACTATTAACTTTAAAATGTTTTTTTGGATTAATTTTATAAATTAAAATTATAAAATAATTATAATTATAATTTAAATAATATAAAAAATATTTCATTATTTTTTTATAAATTAAACCATTTTTTAAATTTTTTATTAATTTTTTTAAAACTATTTATTATAATTTTTTTTTTTTAACCCACAATCAGGTTAGCATGGCGTGTCTTTATTGTATATATACAAAGATATTTACAAGATATTTTGACTTTCACATACTAACTCACCCGT
>CAJVPT010007317.1:0-10170 GCA_910592055.1 Acaulospora colombiana
GAGGGAAAGGGGGGGGGGGAAAGCGAAAAAAAAATTATTTCAAGTTGATCGAATCGAATTGGTAAATAAATGTGGGAATGAAAAAGTGTAACAAAACTGACTTTGACCAACTTGTCTAAACTACAAGTGATGATCTCTTTTCCATTTTGCTTACTCCAATCGATACCATATATCTTCGTTGTATGCGCGGCAATCTGAGCCACGCTGTCAGATCCTTTCTATTATAATTTTCGAGAATATTAATAACGAGATTAAGACTAAAAAAAAAAAAAAAAATTGATCGATCCACTTATATGGTTTACCCGTGTATCCCATATCATAACATTCTTGTCATGCGCGGAGGCCAATATGAACTCATTCTTTAAGTTAAATTTTACTTGCGTAGCACCGACTGGATGACAAAGCGACATTAGTTCCATCCACGGTTTAAATAATCATTCAAATAAAATTGGTCACTCACATTTCCAGGCACAGAATGAACGCGATGGTTTATTCGGATTCCTCAGATCCCATAGATGAATGAAGGTATCCACGGAACAAGTCGCAATCATCTCCGAATCAAACATACTCCAATTCAAATCACTGATGGCACGAGTATGTCCGTGTAGGATGCATTCAACAGCGCTTTTTGAATCCTTAGTCAGATTCCATATAAGTCCTTTTTGATTAGACTAAAGTGTTTGTATCAATTGAACAGTTAAACAATGACAAAGAAAAGAAAGAAGAATTAATGGACGGCCCAATTTCAAATTTCAAGTACCGTCGATGCCACCCGCTCTTCACGATTGTGATGCGGATTCCATTGCACATCAGCTACATCCCATTTCGTCAAATTGTGAAGCGCGCGCGGATCTTCTCCCGGATTTTCAAGGTCGACAATCAAAAGTCCATTCCGTCTAAAAATCATGCCGAGATAACAAAATCGAATTCGAATCAATCAATGATATTCGAAAATCAAAAACTAAAGTGATCTCGTCATTCCCCAGTACGTACGCTGCCAATACTATGTCACGACTTGACGGAGAGATAGACATGCTACCTGCGGGATTATTGATGAGAACGGATAAGTTATGATAAAATGTGGTTCTGTTTTGATAATGATTTTCTTTGGAATGGATGGCGTCGGAATGGGATGATTTGTTGGAAGCGGGATAATTAAAGGTGGACGAAGTGGAAGAGGGGGTGATGCGCATTCCCACGTTGGCCACATAGTTTGGATGCGGAGAGGATGTTTGCGAGCGCGAGGGAATGGGAATTGGACTTGAAGCTCGGGGGGAGAGGTGAGGCTGTGAGGCATCGGCTTTTTCCATGTTATCATTCATCTTTTTTTTTCCTTTGGAATCGAAATTCTTTCTCAAATTCAAAAGTTGAGGAAAAGACGATGTGGGAAAAGATTACTGCAAATTTAAAAATGGTAACACGATACGATTCTTTTCTTTGAGTAGAAAGATAAATAGATAATGATGATGCACTTTGAAATGAAAGTAATGCACGGCAAGGTAGCGAAAAACTTGAAATACAATCTTTATTAATTTTCACTTATACAGGAAGGCATTTTGAATTTGCGAAAGAACGTTCGAGATTAATTTCGACAAAATACTTGAGGACTGTTCGACCGAAAGCTTAATGGTATCTTAGAAATATCGCGTAAATTATCGTATACCACTCATGAAAAGTGGGTGAATCATCCTATATATACTTTTCCGCTCAAGTTCACATGATTATGTGTGCGTCATTTGAATTTAAAAGGTGGCACAAGAAAATTCGTGCGTATGTACGTACATATGTGCGCATCGTGCCGTACGATATACTTCACGCACTTTCAATTTTGGTTAAGTTCCTTTGCCGTTTTTTTTTGTATGTTTCCTGTAGACAAAATATCTGTCACTTTAAAAAAGAATGGATAGTTGGAATGAGGTGCTTACAGCATGTGATCCAAATATAAACGTCGTTCAGTCAATATCGGCCATTGCCTTTGATCCTTGTCAGGAGTTGTTGTGGACTGGAAATGATAAAGTAAAAAAATTTAAATCTTTTAAAAATTTCAAGATTGAAATAAATGCATCGAGATACGCGTTATCAGAAGTTAAGGTGAAATTTCTTAATGTTTATTATTTGATTAAAAAAAAAAAAAAAAGGGTCGAGTCGCTTCGTATCTCGGTGGAAGTTTACAAAGATATACAAGCTTCCGATCGCATTTAACTCCTGTCGAGCAATTATTGGTCAGTGATAGAGGAGTGATCTCTTTGAGTTCCGATTCTGTCAAGATGACAAATCGTAGAGGTTTGGTCAGATGGGCAATAAGGTGTGTGGAATACATCAAATTCAACATTGACCTTCCGACCTGTTCGACTTGTAATTATGTCATTTCCTCGAGACACATATGAACCTATTGCTTAATCCCTCCCCTTTTAACCAGCAATGAAGACACTACTGATTTGCGCTGCATGACGTATACGACGATGCCCAATTCAGAAATTTTGGCGGCCGGGAGACGACAGAGCATGCTCGTCATCAACATTGCTCGAGGAACGGTCGTAAAGAAGGTATTTGCCGTGTTGCGTCGATGCGAAGGATGAGGTGGTTTGCATATTTCTCACCGCTTCGTCGTATGATTTTGTCAGGTCGAGTCGGAGAGCGAAATTGTGGTGATGCGAAAGTCGAGGTTGGTGTGTTACGGTTCCACCTCGGGCGAAGTGACCCTCCGAGATCCGCGGACATTCAAAGTGGAACATCGGATTCAAGCGCACACAGGGGCCATCTCTGATATAGACACCACGGGAAATTTGTTATTAACATGCGGTTTTTCTGCGAGGCTAGTAATTCATTCTTAAGGATCTACTCATTCTTTGAGCCGTGCGGCTTCCGCATCTATATATTAACCAGAATTCACTTCGCGAAATATCCATTTCTTTACGCACATAAAGACATGGAACCCTTGTGATAGATCCACTGGTCAAATTGTATGATGTCAGGACAATGCGACCTTTGGTCCCAATGTCATTTCCCTTCGGACCCTGCTTCCTCAAGATGCATCCCAAACTTTCCACGACCGTCTTCATCGTGTCACGAACCGGGCATTTTCACGTGTGCGACGTTGGGAACACCTCGAGCACTCGCTTTTACCAGGTATTTATTCGCAAGCTCTTTTTACGAATCCTTTCATCGCTCGTGTCTTTGTTTTTCATTCAAAATATCCTTGTAACATTTCAAGTTGAACCTTCACCACACCAAAGGCAAATGCCGGCTACGTAAGTGCCGTTGATCTTTCGAAATCTGGCGAAATGCTTGCATTTGGCGACGCCGTTAGCATGATTCACGTGTGGAGCGATCGCAAAAATCCAAAGATCAACGCATACTCCAATCCCGTGGAACTACCAGCTGTCCCCGGTCCCACTTCCAATGTGTTTGTCGGCGAGAATGAGTAATTTCAAGTTTTTTTTTTTTTTTTTTTTTTCTTTTTCATTTATTCATAGTCGTATATCGGCACGTCGATTTCTGATTTCTGATATGTTGGTTTCTGGTTCTTAGTTCTTTGTCGTTGGTCGGCATGCCATACTACCGTGAACCGCTTCTCTCGGTATGGCCATCGAGCATGACATTTGAGGTCGGGAAGCCGCCGCCAAAGATAGACCCCGAGATCTTGAATAACATGAAGATGATAGATTTCGTGGGATATGCGCCCAATCCAGGTCATCAAAAAAGAAATCAGGTTTTTCATTGGTCCAGAAAAAAGCATAGAGCCGGAACTCCCAAATTTGTTTCTGAAAAAGAACGAGAGTTGCAATCGGGGAAGGGATCAAAGGCGAGTTCGCTTTTTTTTTTTTTTTTTCTTCACGAGATCATCTTAAAAAAAAAAATCACTACTAAAAAGAAAAAAAAAATTTTCTTTTCTTTTGTAAATCTTCGCAGGAACCCTTATCCCTATTTGAAGATGAGGCGGAGCTGGACGCGACGAGCACAAGGATGCCCAAGTATTATCGGAGGGTTGAGATCATGTACAGTCGATTTGGGGTGGACGACTTTGACTTTGAGTGAGCACATCGATTTGCCGGGTATCGTTTATTTAAAAAAAAAAAAAATGGGTTCACCATCGAATTCACCAATATATATATGTATATGTTCTTTTCTTTTTTTTCTTTTGTAATGATCGCTACTTTAAAGATTTTACAATAAGACGCGTTATGCTGGACTTGAGACGCATATTACAAATTCCTACTGTAATTCCCTGTTGCAAGTTCTATTCTTCATCCCTGTCCTCAGATTAATAACAAAATCTCACATTGGTTCTACGTGCTCTAAGGAGAATTGTCTTTGCTGCGAACTTGGATTTCTGTTTTGTATGCTGGAGGATGCCCGAGGTAGAAATTGTCAAGCCTCAAATTTCTTGCGGGCTTTCAGCACAATACCACAAGGTAAGGTGAAATTTCACGATGCAGACAGACTTCGTCTCATTTCCTTTGGGGTTGACATGATCTACTTTTCAATGAACAAGCATCTGCGCTCGAGCTCTTTGAACCTGAGGAGCCAGATGAGAAAACAGCATATTCTCTGCTCATACAAAATTTCAATCGATTTATCCTCGAGCAATTACACCAGGAGTGCAATTCCGACAACAACCCTCGGCTATTAAAATCCTTGCCTTTGGAGCAGACGTCTTTGTCGATGGTTCAACAGTTATTCGGGATGCAGGTGGTCTCGATCAATTTGTGCCAATGTGAGACCAAAACTGAACGCCACACAATACCGTTCGTTGTTGACTTGAATTATTACGCAAATGTAATGATGCACATATCTTGAGTAGATTACAAATGGCATTTTGAGAATTCCTAACAATAGTTTTTTTTTTGCACGGCAGAACTCTAAAGGAAAAGGCTCGGCGGTGAAATCGTTCGTTGAAGTCTTACGCTCGTGCATACAGCGCGAAACTCAACCCAAGGCGTGGTGCAACAAGTGTCGGAAGTATGTTCCCACGATAGCCAAGAGAATCCCAAAGGGGCTGCCACCTATTTTGTCGATCAACTGTGGTCTTGGAACAACGGCACCAGCGGAATTTTGGCGATCCCCTGATGGAAATAAATCTTGGCTGGCGAAGAGGTAATTCCCTTGGGCATGAATTTTACTTGATCGCCCAATATTCCGGTACATCTCATGATTTGTTTCTCTATTTGCGCAGAATTTCCATGAGCATCAATCAGGATGACTTGAACATAGAGGAAATAGCTGCATGCGCGTCAATTGACGTTAATCACACTGGAAACTCGAATTACGCAAATTACGAATTAACGGTAGTAATCGAGAACGAACGTCAAGTTAATTTCTTTCTGTTTTACAAACATCTTTGCTTCAATTACCTTCGTTACGTTAGGCAATTGTCGCTCAGGTTAAACCGGAGAAAGAGATTTCACATCTCGTCGCCTTCGTCAAAGGTATTTTTTCTTTCGATGAATTCAATCGTTTTAAATTTATTTTTGGTAATCAACTGTGTTTTTTTAGTTTCGAAAGAAGAATTAGAATCATCCAGCAAAGGACCTTGGTATCTTTTCAATGATTTTTTGGTGAAAAATGTCAACGAACAAGAGGTTTTTAATTTTCAAGGCCCATGGAAAGTATGTGGATAAAAAAAAAAAAAAAAAAAAAAAAAAAAAAAAAGAAACAATTTCTTCTTTTTTTTCTATTCCGCATTTTCTTTCGCACTGTTTTATTGATTTCACATTTGATGACGCGTAGACCCCGGTTCTTCTGTATTATTCACGAGTTGATATATCGGACCTGATGGATACCAGCGCTTTGCCTTCTGAAATCGATAAATCCATCTTGTTCAAAGAGATTTCCATCTCAAAGTCAGCTCTTTGTGGACAATTTTGTGTGAATACAGATGATGAATGGATGCTCATTAATCCGTTATCTTGCATTTCATTAGAAACCGTAGCGCGAACGTCAAATCGGTTCACCTGTTGACACCTGAGGAATTGCCACAACCCGGAACCTTGGTTGCAATAGACGCGGAATTCGTGGCTTTAAATCAGGTAAGACTTCCTGGTCGCACGTGAATCTTCAACTATAATTGTCCCTTGGAATCTTTTCTTACGATTGTGGATGATTGTAGGAAGAGACTGAAATTAGGAGTGACGGAACGAAATCAGTCATTCGTCCCAGGCGCCTTAGTTTGGCACGAGTTAGTGTGCTACGTGGGGAAGGTGCAAAAGAAAACCTTCCATTTATCGACGATTACATTGCTACATCGGAGCCCGTGGTGGACTATTTGACCGAATTTTCCGGGATCGAAGGTATTTTTTAACATCGGTTCAACTGCAACCGCAACGATGTAACTAACACCTTACACCTGACCACAATCAATTTTTAAGTTGGCGACTTGAATCAACTATCTTCAAAGCATACTTTGGTTCCATTAAAGGCACGTGTTTTTGAGATTTCTCGAGTTTGTTTTCTTTTATGAACGTGACCTTAGTTACTTGTCTTATCAAGCAGGTGGCTTACAAGAAGTTGAGGTTACTTCTCGACCTTGGTTGTATTTTTGTTGGACATGGGTTGAAAAAAGATTTCCGCATAATAAGTAAATCGTATTTTCTCGCATTGTTTATTTCGCGGAAAACGATCCACGCCTTGCCTTTGTTAGTTAATGTGTTGTGTCCATGGTTTTCACAGATATTTTGGTTCCCTCTAATCAAGTGATTGATACAGTGGATATCTTCCACATTAAAAATAGAGCGCGGTATAACTTTTTAATATTGATGCCAGCTGTTATTCAACACTTTACATCTTTTCACATTCCATCCATCCATCCATCCATCCATCCACATAGAAAAATATCGCTCAGATTTTTAGCTTGGTACTTGTTAAGACAAGACATCCAAACTGATACGCACGATAGCATTGAAGATGCGAGAACGGTAAGCGACATTTTGATAATCATCACCAGAAATTCGCGCGTAACCATGTTAAGCTGCCGTACTCTTCGTTTCCCTACCAATCGTTGGCACAATTTTAGGCATTGGCAGTGTACAAAAAATATTTGCAATTCAAATCCGAAGGCATATTTGAAGAAGTGTTAGAAGACATCTATGATGAAGGAAGAAAGTGTAATTGGAAACCTACGCCTGGCATGTTTCCAACGATGAAAATTGGGAGTGCTCCGACACCACCAACCACCAACCCTCTCGACGACAATGGTAACTCTCCTGGACTTTCTGCTGACGGGGATAACGATAATTTGGAGTGAAGTGACAAATGAGATTTAAGGGGAGGGAAAATACTGTGCATTATAAAAGAATTTCGATTCGAATGGCGTTTTATATATACATATATATAGTTTTTGTTTTTGTTTTTTTTTTTTTTCTTCTCGCGCATTTTAATTATGTCACATTTATTAGATCTCAATTTCATCACTTTTCTTTTAAAAAATGCAATGACAATTAGCATGTCAAATCCAGTATTTATCAATGAGAGCTTTTCGCACAATATGATCTCGAGAAGTGGTTGCATAAAGAATCAATAAAAAAATTCACCGTGTGAAAATTTCTCTGTCGCAAATTTCAGGATAAAAACGTTGCCGCATACTATTTTTGGGAATGAACTCGATGACGCGAGATAAACGGAACGTGTTCGTATCAACAATAAAGTTCTGGATGATCGTGATCCTGCAGCTTGTGAAATCAAACGCGCATGTTTCATTACCTAAACTTTCACGGCACCTCCCGTGTCAAATTACAGCCTATATTGAAATTTCATTTCTAAAAATGGATTGAGTCATGGTGACATATAAGTTGTTTACAACAACAACAAATTATATGATGACTTTATGGATAAGAGTTTGTGTCTATATATAAAGGCCCCAAAACAGATGCGTCTGATCTTCAAAACAATTCATTTTATCTAAAAGATCGCTAACCTTTTTCCCCTCACTACGGACAACAGTGAAAAGTCATGAAACCAGAAGACATGGAATTGGTAAATAATTTGCCTTCCTCGAAATCATTTGTTTGACAAGATTGAGTTCCCCTGCAATAATTAATGTCGCGTGCTGTATAATGAATTTTTCTAGCACGAGAGTTTGTTTTACATTATGATGAAGCCATTTCCCGACAGGTAAAGTCTTTGGTGTTTGTACATGAATGTGTATTTAAGTTGACGCGAAATTAATTGATTCGTTGAAGAGGGGACGAAGAGATCGTTGAACCGCCTAATGAAAAGCAGAGTGAAATAAATTTCTTGCTGGAACGCGAGAAATGGATTTTTAAGGAACACGAGAACCAAAAGGAACTTCTCCGGAGATCCCAAATTTCCGAAAGAAAGCTGCACCGGGAACAATTTTATAAAAGAATTGATCCCGAGTACATGCAATCGGAATCATTTGGGATCTCCCCTTTTCGATCTATGGTTCTGTGCCCTGCCGTTAAAAACATAGTTTCTGGAATAGATCTGGAAAAATTTGAAGACATGGACGATAACATTTGTAAATCACCGAGGTTAACATTTCATGATCTATATGTAAGTTTCACTTACTTATATCGTAAAGAATAATGATTTTAGCAACGTTGATGATGACTAATGATTGTTTCGTTTCAGAGGCAGTTTCAGAAAGAAGAAGAGAGCATCATCTCTAGACATCGCTCTCAGATGACGGGTCTAGAGAGCTATCATAATCGAGTGTTAATTGAATTACAAAAGCAGATTTCAAGGATAGCCCAACCTCCGGATTTCCAAAAGTTGCGAAAACAAAAGTCTTCGGAAAGCGGATCATCAAAAAATAGATCATCCGCTTCACCGATGGAAATAGAAGAATCCATGAATTTCCCTAACAACTCTGCCTCACCTACAGATCCAGTAAACGCGAATCAACCCAAGCAAAATCCTGGATCATCCACCTTCACACCTGGCGATCAAAGTAACAACTCGATATCTCGGTCACATTCTTCGTCTTTTACTCCCGCGGCGCGTGCTCTGACCTCGGAAATGCGCGCCCCAGATACGGTATCATCACATTTAAGCGTTGACGCGTCTCCCTTCATGACAACTCCCGGTGACCAACAATGCGACAATAATTCGACTGCAAAAGTGGCGAATTGTCGAAAATTGAATGTACCTACTAATCTATCAACAATCCGAGCGAATGTCGATGCCTCATCCAACCTATCAACAACTCAGGCAGGTGTCGATGCCTCGACCACCCCACCGGAAACCCAAGCGATGAATGTACCCAACAACCTTAATCTACTAAACCCCGAAATAATAAATCTCCTAAATATGTTTGGAAGCAATTTCTCAGCAAATAACCAACAAACCACTGTTTTATTAAGTTTGATTGGGGGTTTACTGAATGCTCAACAATTCATGATGAGTAATCAGCATGGTCAACATGGAAATCCAATGGTGAACAGTAGTACACTTGGAAATCCACTGACAAACAATTCACATGGAAACCCAGTGTTAAACAATCCACTTGGGAATCCATTAATGAACAATTCACTTGGAAATTTATTAATGAACAATCCACTGGGAAATTCATCAATGAACAATCCACTTGGGAATCCATTGATGAACAATCAACCTCAGGTTCAAATGGTGAACAACAATCAATATCAGAATCAGCCTTCGGATTTATCACGTGCACCAATTCTTAATCAAGGTGGGAAGGTCGCTGGTTTAGAGGTCAGAAACGTGCCTCAATAATTTAAGCGTGAAATTTTATTTTATTTTATTTTTTTTATTATTTCATTTTTTTTAGTTTTATTTTTTTTTATTTTTTTTTATTTTTTTTTTTTTGCGAGAAACCATCTCAAATAACTTGTTGAATTAATTCTACACAAGCATTCCTCTGTACATTGAAATTTTCGTTCGTGTACCGCGCGCCTGCATCGATTGCCTCGGATTGATTGATTGACTGTCGGAAGTCAGTTTTTTCTTTTTCTTTTTCCTTTTGATTTACAACGACAACATAGGATACTTACAGTCGAATAATATGAACCGGAAACGCTTCCTTCGGGAAGATACGCTGTATTTTGCCGACCTAGATCCGAATTAGGGTTCTGGTGAGGTTGCTTGAACGTATAATTGTTGTTCCGGCGTGGAGAGAGATCATTTGGTCGACGCTTAGAAAAGTTGTGGCCGCTATTCTGCGATGTGTAGTTATTGCGTCCACCATCCGGA
>CAJVPT010007318.1:0-10169 GCA_910592055.1 Acaulospora colombiana
AGAAGTTATTTGTTGAATAGTAAAATTATCCTTTTTACGTTTTATCTCTTCTATGTATTTTAGGACATCCTCTTCTTCTTGTACCCAAAAGGTCAACCATTTGTTTCTATTGATAAATTTTTTCTTTAAGAGGTGTCTTTCTCTCTGTGATAGTTTTAAGATATTGCTTAGGTAGACTTTGGCTTCTTCTTTTGTTTCCCCTGGAATATTGGCTATTATGACAGAGTTTATATATTTCTTCTCTTCTTATATAATATGGATTTGTCGATGGGGCGAAGTTCCTGTTTCTTGTGTCATATGAGTTATAGTCACAGATGTTATTGTCTTTTATTTTCTCTTGAAGCCTTTATATTTCGACCTCTTCTTGTTAATGATTACTGGTTATTGTGATTTTATTATTTATTATTGACTCAATATCTATGTGTTCTGTAATCTCCATTAGTTGACTTTTCAACTCCTGTGGATCACTTGCATTCTTGATAATTTCAATGAATTTGTCTTCTATATAGGGCTATAGAAGATCTTCTTCTTTTTCCTTTCTTTGTTGCCAGAGATATAGGATATGTTGAGTAAGGATCCATTCCTTATGGAATGTTGTTTTGTCTATTCCTAGGATATTAGCAATAATACTATCTAGGATAGTAAAAGTCACTGGTGTGGGAGTTGTTTCTTCTATTGAATATTCTTCTTTTTACTTTACTAACTGTTAGGATGCCCATAGTTCTGAGGTTTCGTTATGCTTTTTTGAAAGCTTAATTAAGGTATTCAAAATATTCTCCTCCCTTTTATTTACTATATGAAGAATACATTGTACCCTATCCATGTTGACTGTGTCACATGTTTATTGGATGAGTCACACTTTGTGGATGAACTCTGTTTATTTGTTTACTTATTCAGATAGTATTACTATGGTTGCCTAATCTATCTGTTGTTTTAGTAAATCAATTGGGGGATAAACATAAGTTGCAGATTGTTTATCCATTTATTTGTTGATTTTGGTAACACATGTGCTGGTTTTATTAAGGGGTAAATGGATATAAGGAACATGTTTTGTGATTAGCTAGAACATGTGTTGAGCTTGTTTATCTATTTAGAGACACATCACATAATCTGTTGTTATATCTCTATTGTCTAAAGAAACGTGTTCATATTTGCATTACATGCTGATTGTTTATGTATTACTGATGTGTTGTTACTGATGATCTCTAGCTGTTGCTCTTAGGTTCCTGACATCCTCTTGGGTCTTGCAAATTTTGAGTTTTAATTGGTTTACTGGTTGAGATTATTATATTGCCAGGTTTCTTCTAATGTCTAGAAAGATGTAAATCTGCACTGGCCTAGTTGGAAGCTAGGAGAGTTGATATTGGATCCCTTGACCTTACTGTGATTCAGATTTACTTTTGTTTTTCCTTTCCTTCAAAAAGTTAATTGATAAAGTACCAATGTTGTTATGGTATACTTTTCTTCTGGCAGCTTGTTTCTAGAACTTTATGTGTTGCTTCAAGTGGAGTGATGTAGTTGTGTTTCTTTTTACTGTGTTTACTGAGCTTGGGTTGTATAATTCTTTTTTTCTAAATAATTACCAAGAAAGAAAATTTTTAGGAAAAAAGTGAATCAGCAGAAAGAGTTTTTTTTTTATATTTTTTCCCATCTTGTATCTTTAGTTTCAATGATATTGTACTTACTTGTTTATTTTTTAAAATATGTACTTGCAAATGTTTTAATCTCTTCTGGATCTGTAATGATTCTCTTTTCAAAATAATTTTGTTGAGTATATATATTTTTTGAGATCATTCAGGAGGCCATATTCTTTATTAAGTATATTATATAATATTAAGCACATTATAAATTCATATACAAAATGGCTACCAATACAAGAAACAATAAGGTTTCACAACTTGAACAACAGAGAATAGAAAGAAATTAACGTGCCGAGAGAAGGAGCAAGGAGATAACCTCCCTTCGAAACCAACCATATGTCAAGAAGCCCACCAATATACAGACAAAAACATCAACAAACATGGCAGTAGAACCCAATGATGAAGGTGAAGAAACAAACAACATGGAACACGTAACAGCCACAACTACAGAGGCAACACGAATGGATATAGAACAGGAACAATCTCGCGAAGAACAGACTTGGAGTGAACAAATGGAGGAAGCTGAAAGCGGAACAGGAGAGCCATTGGCAAAGTGAATGCCCTTGGAAAAAAGAGACTTTGAACAAAGGAAACAACAGGAGGGGACTCCTGGCTTAGCTGAAGAAGGAAAAGGGAGCAGTTCTACAAACAATCCTCCGAAGAAAGGGACAAAGAAATCTGGACACCTGTAGGTCGCAGGGGCAATGCGTCATGCCCCAACAACAGGCCAAGACCAAGGACACCGGTTAACCCAAAAGTTAGATATGGAAGGGCCGTTTCAAGGTGGGCATTGATGCCAACGTCACCCCGGAGCAAACAATGATGAAAAGATTCTTTACCTAACCAAGGCTCTTAACTCTCCTCCAGGGCTTATTGCAATTCGTGTTGAACACAGCAAAGAGGGGACGCGAATCGTCGCAACTTTTGGGGATCAACAAGCAGCAGATAATATAACGAGAATGGATTTACCTAATCTAGATGACAATAAGCTTACACACATGCAGATCAGCAAACAATTGATCGAAAAAGGAAAATCTATAGTAGTCTGGGACATACCCTTTAACATAAAATTTGTAGAAGTAAGATAGTATTTCGCCAAATTTGGCAGCATCACGGGAATCAGTATTAGAATCCAAAACCTGTAACAGTGTATCACTATCACCTTCGAAGAAGAAGAAGTCAAAGAATCACTAGTCAAGCAATGCAGTATCTTCATTAAAGGAGATGTAATTTGCATAAATAATGCTTGCTGGTCCCCCAACCAGATGAGAGAAAGACACAATATAGCAGCCAAACTGGTCAACCTACCTCCGAGCATCACGGCATGGGACCTAAAGCAAGTCCTAAGTGAGATGAAAGCATGCACATATTACATACCACATACTTGCTCGGTAAGATATCGACCAAAGAAGTTTGCAGTTATAAGTTTTGAAACAAGAGAAGACCTGCTGGCAGCAAAAGATCTAACATACATCCTGAATGAGATGACAATTGCCTTGGTATCTATCAGTACACCTCTGTGTACAATTTGTGACGCAACAACACACCTAGCTAAGGGGTGCCCTATCAAGGAGCGAAG
Source organism: Acaulospora colombiana (assembly GCA_910592055.1). Taxonomy (NCBI): domain Eukaryota; kingdom Fungi; phylum Glomeromycota; class Glomeromycetes; order Diversisporales; family Acaulosporaceae; genus Acaulospora; species Acaulospora colombiana. The sequence goes on from CAJVPT010007318.1 coordinate 3,220, forward strand.
GAAACAGTAGAGAGAATTCAACCAAATCCAGACTGAAAAATATGAACAAATCTATAGTAAATTTAGGCCGGCGAAAACAAGCAGCCTCCAAATACCAGTTGTACCAAGTAAAAAGGGAGACGCTAAGCCAGCATTATAAGCAGCGCAGCATGGAGTAGCAACAAGCAACAGGACAAGATACCCCAGAAGCACACTCAACAGACTTGTCAGAAACAATGCTTAGGTACGCAAAGGCAAATGCAGCAGCCACAAGACATTAGAGATATAGCAGAGCTGCTAATGACACTACAGAGAGAGATCACCAGCCTCAAAGAGATGGTCTCAGACCTGGATAAGAGAGTTACAAACTTGGAGGTATACAACCAGGAATATTATGACGGAATGGAACAGTACTCCGATGTCAGAGAGAAAGAGAAATCCAGGCTTACTAAAGTGAGCCCAAATAATCTCGAAACCTCAACCCATTTACAGAACACACTAGATATCCGTGAAAGACAACAGCAGATCAACAAGACAATGGATGACATGCAAGTCAACATGCAAAGAGCTTTAGAGGCATTTGGAGCTTTTACGAGTGACAACTACCAATCCCAACATCAAGTATAATTTTTATGATTAATACATCAAAAGGCAAAGACACAATTCATCTCAAAGACAGAAAAGGAACACAAACCAATGTGGAATAAGCTTACAAAGCAGACACAGGCATCACAATAAAAATCACAACTTCAAACACAAGAGGATTAAACAAGGAAACTAACAGAACAAGCTGGATAGAATTATGGAAGAAAATGAACTGGGACATCATAGTCAGCACTGAAATAAATGGACATGAGCGCACAACAAAATTCTGGAAAACAGATGACTACGAGTGTCACTGGACCAACCTGGAACAAAGACAGGGTACAGGGGTTGAGGTGGCACTTAGAAACGAACTGGCAAGAAGGATTGTGAAAAAAGAAACTATTGACAGAAGAGTTATGCTCTTGAATTTGGTATTCCCACACAAGAAGTATCTAAGGATTATAGGTATATACTCATCGGCAAAACACGTTGACAGACCCAAGTTTGAAAATGAAATAACAAGATGACTCCGTTCGAGTCATAAGATAAATTGGGAAACCATAGTGGCAGAGGATCTAAATGATACAAATATGCCATGCATAGACAGATTTTCGAAGAAGCATCACCACTTAGAAAACAAGATATCATTAAATAGTATCCTTATCAATGAGTTAAAGAATCGAGTCTTGATCGACACATTTTGAACAGCGAATCCGCAGAAAAGGAAATACACCTGGGAAGTAAAAACTGATATAGCAAACAGAATTGATCAGATATGGACAACACAAAATGGGCAACTGGAGCTGATTTCAGCAGAAATCAGGAACGAATTCAAGCAGATGTATGAAAGTGACCATGGGGTGGCCATATTAAAAATACACTTTTCCTTTCCCCTACTGAAAAGCAGAAGGAACGTACAGAGAACATCCAACACCAGATACAACTAGGTCAACACAGATCCAGCACGATGGGAGAAGTGAACCAAATACATCGAAACCAAAGTAGAAGAAGGCAGAGGATCAATCGTAACAGTAATGAGTATTGATAGTGTATAGTGCAAGCTCAGAGAAGTAATTCTCAAAGCTACAAGCCTTTACATCAGGAAGTTCAGAAAATCCCAAACCAAGACACACAACAAATGAGAAAAGGCTAGCAGAATCTCATCAACCATACTGATAGGGCTCTGTCAACTCAAGGGAATGCTAGCTGAGGTGATAACCAACAACCCCGAGGAGGAAATCAAAGAAAAAATTCGAAGACTGGCAAGGAATAATGGTATTACACCGCCTAGTGAACTAAACACACTCGAGGACTTTGAGAACCTATGAATTTGGGTGGTTGAGGAGATAAAGAGCATCAAAACTAAGTCATATAGACAACTCTGTAGAGAGAATAGCTGGAGAATCAAAGAGGCCATCAACAAGCGGCTCAACTGGTTTGCCACAGACAAGAAGAGAATGATCGATAGCTTTCTGAAAAAAGAAAGGAGGAAAATTAGACTCGACAAACTCATAATAACAGGAAACGAACTGGACATCATTCTAGATGAAAATGAAATTAGAAAATGAGTACGAAATCACTTCGAGAAGTGGACTAAGACATCTACAAGATGAGAAATTCCAGAAGAATGGAAGGAGGAATATGAACCTCTACAATATATAAACGCGAAGTGATATGAAGGAGTAACCGGAGATTTCTCCGAACAGGAAATAAAGAATATAGTAGCAAAAGCAAGCAAAACCTCAGCTTCCGAACCATTGCAAATCCCATATACAGCACTATACCACCTCAGTCCCAAGGCAATCGGAATAGTCCAAACCATCTTCAATGCAATTCTCAAACAAGGAGAAATGCCTCGGGAGTGAAAAGAGGGATCAATATACTTAATACCCAAGACATATGACTGGGATAATGATCTAACCAAAATTCGTCTGATCACCTTGCTCGAATCTATAAAGAAGATCTTCACCAAAGGACTAGTCAACAGGTTGTCTAGCATAATCACAAGACACAAAATACTCTCAGAACATTACTGGGCAGCTCTCCCAGGAAATAGTACCTATGAACCTATATTTGAGCTAAACACTATTATCGGAAATGCAAGGGAAAACAAGAAAGAACTCTGGGTCCTTTTCCAGGACATGAGTAAAGCATATGACAAGGTAAATCAGAACACCCTGGCAAAAGCCATGCGAAGAATCAAACTTCCAGAGAATCTAATCAGAGTTATTATAGGAGGTTTTAAGAACAGAATGAACACAATCATCACAGAAGTAGGGACTACTGACCCATACAGAGTAAGGAATAGAATTGACCAAGAGGATGCAATATCCCCCCTTCTCTGACGAATATATTATGACCCACTTATTAGTAAAGTAAACAGGATCCAGGAATACAAAAGTTTCAACAGAACATATGACAAAGCACAACTTACAACAACTCTCCACAATACAAACACCTCAGTCATAGCATATATAGATAACACAGTTTGGATTGGGGAAAACAAGAGGGACTTGAAAAACATATTTGCTATAGCAGTTTCCTTCTATAATTTCATAGAAATCCAAGCAAACCCAAACAAGTCAGAGTTGATTATAATAAACAACAAAAGGGAGTCCGAAGTAACCTTTAAACAAAATACCATTAAAATGGCCATGGGTGCAGTTCGCTACTTGGGGGTATGGTTTGATTACGATGGTAGGAAGAAACATCAGTCAAATCTGCTTCAGCAGACAACAACTAATCTCACAAACCATCTATTCTGGAAGAAGGTCTCAGATAAGCAAACGCAATACCTAATCAACCAGGTAATCTTACCCAAGCTAGAATATCTCATATAGAACCTTTGCCTAACAGAAGCTACAATAGAGCATTTGGATAGAAAGCTGCAGCGAATTATCAAACACAAAACAGGCTTTGCTACCTCAGCACCGAACTCCACCTTCCACAGTGATCTCAGCTACAATACTTTCAGTCTGAAAGCACGCATGCTTCAGAAACATCTAACGACATTTGAGAACTTGTATCAAGCAGCTAATTATGCTGGTAGACTATGCAGAGAAAGCATCACAAACTTCCAGTGGGCAGCATGGTCGGAGACGAGTATCCTAGAAGAGTGCCCAAAAGTCCACCTGATGGGTACCAACTTCGTATAGGACATACTAATCAACACACAAAGGCAGGGTTTTGCATTTAAAAAAAAGGGAGTAGAGACTTTAGCAATAAGTGATGACCTAACATCTATCGAAGAATATATGGGGAAGAAATGGTTTGACAAACATAGGAGCTAGCTCAGAGCAAGTAATCTCAGATAGGTGGAACAGTTTGTTAACTACAACAAAACCAAAACGATAAGCTGGGCTCAAGTATGTCATACTAATCAACACAGGGCACAGGGGAGAGAACCTCGCTACTACGAAGAAATAATCAATATAATCACTACAGGTATAGTCAACCCAAATTACGCAACTCGATTAACAAACCTTCCCCTAGTACCAATCCCTTCCGCAACATGGTTTGGGTATAGGGAATTAGTAGCAAATCCCTTAAGAAAGACAAACTCGTGTGGATTACTGGTGACAGGGGTACAGGGGTAGACGAACTGGTCATCAGGAAGCTTAGAAAGAAAGATAAGAGCACAACAACAGTAAGACACTTTATATAAGAGCCACACTCACCCTATATAAGGCCATGCACAGGATGTGAAATGAACAAGAACATGTTCAGGGACATCTGCATTATAGAAATGCCAAACAAGAATACGATTGCCATCCCAAGTAGTGGCAGACAGCCCCGAGCAAACTCAGTTGAAAACAAAGATCTCAAGCTCCTAGCATCACCTTAAAGTATAAAGACCAGGCTCAACCAGAACAAAAAAGATGGCCGAAATGAACTAAAGGATGTCTATATTTGCAAACAGACAGGCACAAACAAAGGCATCGAATGGATCAAGGACTAAACGACTTAAAGAAAAGTTACACAGGTGCAGCTACAAATAGACAGATGGAAGGAAGTCAAGGTGACAATGGATGCAAGCTGCTCCAAGAATTATCACACCACGGCTTTCCTGGCAGAAAATACCAAATCGGGTGAGAAAACCAAGACCATATCTTTCAAGATCCCCGTAGAACAACATAAAATGAGGCAAAACTAAATGTTATAGTGCTAGCCCTAATCTCCCTTCCATATGAAATAAGAGTCACAGTGAACACAGACAGTCAGATGATAGCCACTACATTAAAGATGACCAAGAACAAGAGCAAAATCTCGAAACTAATCACGAATACCAGAGACCTCATTAACAAAAAAAACATAAGAATTAAGATCAAAAAAATCGGGAGAAATAGCAATCTGACTATTTCAAAGGTGGACGCAGAGGCCAGAAAGGCCAGATACAAATGGCAAACCATGCACCTAGATATCACTCCATTTAATAAGAACATATTGGAACTAGAATACAAGGAGTTTGTGATTAACTTTAACAGTAGAGAAGCTGTGCGAAATCACTTCAGAAATGAATACTTGTTCGAATAGTACATCCTGGAAAGGAACCGTGATCTCCAGCAACTCAACAATGAGATTGATTGGGAAAACACAGTTAACTTTCTGAGAATGAGGAAACTTATCGCTGGGCAGACAGACATAGAAGACCACCAACGCAGATCTTTCAAACTAAAATCATGGGCACAGGAGCTGCCAACCATGACCAAGCTTCATACCCGAAGAGGGAACCTATACCCTTCCAACAAATATATTAGATGCAATGCGTCAAAAGAAGACCAGGCACATATATACTTATGTGCAGCAAGTGAGCTTGACTTCGGTATGCAAATATTAGAGTCAATAGCAATCCATTTGCAAAGCAGGGAGAAACGAAGCAAGGCCTGGGTTCAAGGATGGATTCGAAGGGTAGACTCCAAAGAAGTTAGAAGCTGGATCACATTGATAGCCAGGAGCTTAGTCCCAAGGGCATCACCAAACTGGTTCACACCTGGGCAAAAATCTACAGGAAGAAAACCAAGCCCACTCTTTTAGAGTATATCGAAAAGATTCAAAATCACGCCAAAGAGATATGGATGAAGTGATGTGAAAAGGTGATCGAATAGGAAATCCCACAGAAAATCACAAGGAAAGAAAAAAGAGATTGAGGATAATGGTCCCAAAGCTTTTCAAACAATCACTTGGTAAAACCAGCCAACATCGTTGGCTTGGATTGAAAGAAAACCAAAACTTTAAATTTCCTTTTCATACGTAGACATAAGGAAAATGGCACTAACTCAGCCTAGGCAAGTTAGTTTTCCGGAAGGAAGGCAACAGGCCACGGAGGTCCCCAGAGATCTGAACTAGAAGGTATCTTTCTCTAAACTCTCAACATACATGCTAGTATAGTTTGTGAAGCTTAGTTAACTTTGAAATAGATAATACATGTAATATTTAAGTAAAAGTTAAATAAAGACCAACTGGAGGCTGAGCCAGCAAAAAAAAAAAAAAAAAAAATTATAAATTTATATATCAATACAATAATATATTATATATTATAATATTATTATATAAACTAATTATATAACTATAGCTAGACTATTTTAATATAATAAAAATTATTTAAACATGTGATTACTATATATAACAATCAATAAGAAAAAATATGTGATATTATCTTTATTTTTTCCAAACCAATTTTTTAAAGTCATTTTGTTATCAGACTATTGTATATTCTAACCTGTATTAATAATTTTAAATATTTTAATATAGTATCAATAAATTTTTTCTTCTATCAAAATCTTCTGATTACTAGACTTGCAAAACCTCAACAAATATATGTTGATAGACATATGATCAATATATAGTATTAAACTATAAAATTTTATCATATAATCTCCCTAATACTTAAAATAATCCCAATATCTCAGATCAACATATTACAATTCTTCTAGTTATCTGAAAGTAAAGATATTCCAGAACACTTTTAAAATATTGATATTTGATTTTTCTATTAGCAAACTTAGTATAAAGTACTTTAAAATTTTCTATAGTCCTATTTTATCATATGTAACTATTATTTTTTAAGGATACTTGAGTTCTATTTAAGTTAATATAGCTTAATAGTTGAGTGAAACTAATAATATAATTATTATTATTATTTATATTAGTTTTTTTTTTTTTTTATTATAACTCTCTGTCAGGCTAGTTATGTATACTTTATTAAACAATTGTAAGCTGTACATTATACATGTAACGCTAAAGCTAATTCTTCAACTAACTCACTCATTAAAGTCTTATATTTATCTAAGACTCTAAGTGCAACTTCGTGAGTGATTTATCACTCCGCTAGTAGTTCAGGTGAAAACTCTTCCAACTTCTAACATCATTGCCCGCAGGTCACTACT